>PITA01007595.1:0-75786 GCA_004023965.1 Spilogale gracilis | reverse complement strand
GTTGTGGGGGGTAGGGAGGGAAAAAATGAAACAAGATGGGACTGTGAGAGAGACAAACCATAAGAGACTCTTAATCTAAGGAAACAAACTGAAGGTTGCTGGGGGGTGGAAGGGGAGGGATGGGTGGCTGTGTTATGGACACTGGGGGAGGGGATGTGCTATGCTGCGTACTGTGAATTGTGTAGGACTGATGAATCACAGACTTGTATCCCTGAAGCAAATAATACCTTATATGTTAATAAAAAAATAAGTTAAAAAAAAAAAAACTGCCTGGGACCTGTGCCTTTCAACCTTGTTGGGACTACCCTCCTTCCCCTCTCTCACAGAGCCAGTTTTCTCCTACAGTTTAGAGGGCCAGGGTGAGAGGTGAGTTTTTATTCTTGTCAGATACCTCAGTTTCTTTTCTTTTCTTTTTTTTTTTTTTTAAAGATTTTATTTATTTGACAGAGAGAAACACAGCCAGAGAGGGAACACAAGCAGAGGGAGTGAGAGAGGGAGAAGCAGGCTTCCTGTCGAGCAGGGAGCGCGATGTAGGACTAGATTCTGGGTCTCCGGGATCATGACCTGAGCCGAAGGCAGTCACTTAACCAACTGAGCCACCCAGGTGCCCTGATACCTCAGTTTCTTAATGGAACTGAGACCAAGCTAGCATTTCTTGGATATCTGTCATGTGCTAGGCAGTGTTCTAAGCACCTGAAGGGTACTTATTTATTCCTTTTATTCCTCATAATAGCCCTATAGTTCATATTACTGTTCTTATCTTACAGATAAGGAAGTGAGGCCCTGATTCATTAAATAACTTGCCCCAGGTAACAACCTAGAAATTATGGGAACCAAGATTCAAACCCAAGAAGTCAGTCACCTGAACACAGGCTCTTAGGGACTTCTGTCCCTTCTGTTCCTGTTCTGTGCTTTTGACTCAAAAGAAATGTGATGACTCCAGCACCTTCCCTCTCCCTGCTATTCATCATCTTTTCAGATTTCCCCATGTCTCTTATCTCTGCACACCGTCCACACAGACTGCTGTCCTGGTTGGGACCCTCAGGCTCCTTGCTCAGAGCTGTTCTGATGCTCACTGAAACCAGGGCTCACCCATGTGTAGGTGTGGAGGGGACAGGGCCTAGTAGAGGATGGTTCTCCTCACTCCTCTGGGTAGTCCTGAGTCTACCTTTCTCTCTATGGAGAAAGGGGAGGAACTGAAAAGGGCAGGTGAGGAAAGAGAACGAAGATGAGAATTAAGGGGGAGAAAGGTGAGAAGGGAAAGAAAACCCAGGGAGGAAAGGGAAGAAGAAGAAGAAAGGCAGAACAGATGTACCTAAGAGATGATAAATAACATCAGCATGGATGTGCTGAGACATCATATGTTCAGAGCTGGCATGATATTGTGATGGTATTAAAATAGGATTGGGCCAAGGGCTCCTGGAACATTGCCCTGGATTAATTCTCTCTCACCACGGGGTCCTAGCAAAGAAGAGCTTAGTAACACTTTGTTACTAGCTTTGGGGTTTTTAAAATCTTAACAAACCTTTACCTTCAGCTGTAGTTTTGACCTCAAACACATGCCGAGAGCTTTCCTAAGCTGGGCTTGGTCTTGTCTTAAGTTGTTAGGAATTTTAGCTTTATACCAAAGTGGCTTACAACCTCCTCTGTGTACATCACCCCACATTGTCCAACTAGGGTTTTCTGGGCTGATTTATATCACTAAGCTATACCGAAGAGAAAGTTCATTGGTCCAACCTTCCAGAGAGGAGTCTAAGAAACACAGAGGGCCCAGCCTTCCAGCCAGCTCAGATGGTCATCTGCATAACATGACTGCCACCCCATGGGAAGAAGAGGTTAAGAGCATGAGAAGATGGCTGAATCTCCTCTGGTGGCAAGTTGTTGGACAGGGAGAAACAAAAAAGCCATTTCCAACCTGTGCTGGCCTTGTAATGGGCTCTGGATCTCTGCCCACTAGTGATGTGGCCAAATCAAGGTGATGAGTTAGATCAGAACAGTACTGTCTCTAAGTCAGAGTTCTCCAGAGAAATGGAACAAGTAGAAGATGGGTGGATAGATAGTTAGAAAGATGATAGATATCTTAAGGAATTGACTTATGTGATTCTGGAGACTGGTAAGTTTGAATCTGTATGGTAAACCAGTAGGGTGAAGATCAGGCAAAACTTTATGCTGCAGTCTTGAGTCTGAAAGTTGGAAACCTAGGCAGAATTCTTATGTTGCAGTCTGGAAACAGAATTCCGTCTTCTTGGGAAACCTCAAGGGAAACACGTCTGCTTTTAAGTCCTTAGAGTGATTGGATGAAACCGACCCACATTATGGAAGATAATCTGCTTTGCTTAAAGCTTGATTGTAAATGTTAAACAATATCTTTACATTACAACAAAATGTAGGCTAATGTTTGACTAAACAACTGGTTACCCTAATTAAGCCAAGTTGACACATAAAATTAACCATCAGCTACTCCAATGGAGAGTGAAGTGAGCTTGGGCCATGGAAGAAGAAGCAAGGAAGGCCTGACGTTCTACTGCTGGAGGCCAGCAGCAATTTAGCCAAGTGCCTTCATTGTAGCTTACTTGCTAGGGATTCTGTGTGCATCGTCTTTTGGCATTCATGCCGGTTTACAACTGGGCTTGTAAACAAGGCTCAGAGACATTAGGTGTAACTCCCTGGCCACACAAATGTACGTGAGCAAATGAAGATTTGAATTCAGGTCTGACATACTCCAAATTTCATATTCTTCCTGTTGCTCACACAGGAAAAAATCGTAAGCAGGGCAGGAAAAGAAGACAAAGAAAAGCTGAAAGAGACTAAGAGCAAATTTAAGTAAAGAGAAAAGAGGTAGAAGCACAGAAGAGTGAAATCTTTAAAAAGTGAGTAGGGCCCCTCCATTTTCATTCAAGTCTCTCCCTGAGCTGTGTGTCTTTCTTCTCATCTGAGAGTCAGAAGTCCGAGATGGTAGTGATTCCAAGTG
Source organism: Spilogale gracilis (assembly GCA_004023965.1). Taxonomy (NCBI): domain Eukaryota; kingdom Metazoa; phylum Chordata; class Mammalia; order Carnivora; family Mephitidae; genus Spilogale; species Spilogale gracilis. The sequence goes on along the minus strand of PITA01007595.1, from coordinate 72,815 downwards.
ATTCCACTTACCTCTGCGTTTCAGAGATCCCCTCTAACACCCTCGGTGGGTGTGAATGGTGGGCTAAGAGCAGACATAGAGCATGGTGATAGAGCGCCCTTGCAGGTAGATGTGTGAAAAGCACTTTTCATGCCTTACTTCATTGACTACTGAGCAACAGGGCCCATCCTGGTTTAGTGCTATTATTAGTGTCATTTTACAGGTGAGTGCTGAATAAAGATCACACAGCCATTAGGTATCAGAGCCAGTTCTTTGCCTTTCTGGGGCTCAAGTTCTTGGCTATTACAGTTGTACAGGTGCCAACCAGAAGTGATAATGAATGTGGGGAGAAGCTTTTCCCCTGTAGCTCCTGCAATCACCTGGTGATTCCAGCTCAGAGCTCCACATGTCTCACCTCCAAGCCCGTCTTGCAGATGTTTGCTCCACCTAAGACAAGCTCTACTGGGATGCGGGGCCCTCTTTACACCACCTTTTAGATCATCAGTTAAAAGAGCATGACCCATCTCTTCAGAAAGGGTTAGAGGGTGAGATAGATCCGCAGGGATGCTAAGGGCTATTAAGGCCCTGTGTACAAGGTAGAGGTGACAGGATTGATTGGAGTTTGTGTTGATGGGATGTATGGGGACTGCGGGAAAGTGGGGATCCTGACTCAGAGGAAGAGGTAGGTGGTGATGACAGTAATTGAACTAAGGAACCCATAAGAAAGAAAACCCATCACAGATTCTGATATAGTATTTTTATGTCATACATTTATTAGGCATTATTGATTTGATGGAATTTTTTTCTGAGGAAAATCACCCTACTTCTTTTATATGGTGATAGGAAGATAAAACTACACATAAATTTGAAGAATACAAAGAACATAAATATTTTATTTAGCTCATAAATTTATATTACCTTTCTGCCTGCTTTAATATAATACTACTTTTTCTCCATTTTCATCATTCCCTTATACTTCTTTGCTTTCTAGGTTTAAAAAACACAGCTTCTTGCCTTCTTTATGGTTGGTTTGCCAGATTTTTCTTGAATTCTTTGGACTCTAGGTTGAGGATCACACTTCCTGCTCATTGGTGGCATGCTAGGGGTATAGAAGTAGTAACTCTCATCATTTAGAAAGTATTTCACTTACATTGTTTTGTTTGAAACCCCCCCCTAGTAGGCAGACCCAACTGTGTTGTATCTTGCTCAAGTCCCAGGTGAATGAGTGGTCTGCTCAAGATGACACAATGCTGACCCACAGAGCTAGAAATCACCATGATTTCTTTACCCGATCCATGCCCTGTTCTTGCCATTCTTACCTTTAGCCCGCATATGTGACCCTTTGCCTGGGTGTCTGTAAGGGGTCTTTAGAGGCCATTTACTCCCGAGAGCCTCTAGTGTCCGTGAGTGGTGGTGGTGGACAGGTCCTTCTTTGCTCTCTTGGATCACTGGTGCCTAAGATTCTGACAAAGAAAACTGTTGATTCCACATTTGGGAGAAGTATTAAAATATAAACACTCCACTGAGTGGTAATATAACCTTCAGGCTCTTTCCTGGAGGGGAGGAGAAGAGAGGGGAGGATAGAGACAAAAAGCCATTGGACGTTGGGGAGCAAGGGTGACTCACCTCCCAGTTTCGCCTGGAGCTGGTCCACCGATCAGTTTAGAAATCACAAGTCTGCCAGCTGGGGAGGCATGACCTAGCAGACAGACTCTGTCTCACCTCGTGGGTCTGCTCCTGACTCAGGACATATCAGATAATGGTATAAAATCCTACTGAGTGCTGGCTGGAACCAACTATCTCCTTTTCACACATGCCTTTCCTAGCAGAGCCCCAAACCAACACTGTCCTGCTTCCCTACTTTTCCTTCGGGTGAGTCCCTCCCAGTCTGAGGCTTCAAGTGTGGACTGGAGAGGAGAGACAAAGGTCTCTGGACGAAGAAAGAGATAATGGGCCTTATCTCTCAGAGACCTTCCCTGAGAGGCTGGTGCTACATTGCTTTCATTTCTTTTGTTATGACCTTGAAACTGAGTTTGTGGTGAGAATTCTGGGAAAAACAGACTATTCTATTCCTATTATTTTGATGAACTTTTAGAAACCTCTATCTTTGGAACTATCTTCCTGTAAATTATATTCCTTCCACTACTCCATGAACAAAACCTACTCCTAAAACACTCATACCCCATGTCCATGTGTGATTGTCAGAAGCACCTCTTGCAACTTTCCAGGTACTTGTTCTGCCTTGGCCATTCTTTGTCTTATCCCTTGAAGCTCAGTGTGCTCAGCAAGGGGACCTGCCCACAGACCACACCACCAACCCACCGTATCCCAGCTGGCTCACATGCTCATGTAGACTTTCACTGGGCAGCACAAATCCCAGTTCCCACTGATACCTGTCCCCAGTTACCTAAGCCTAAATGGGACACAAACGCCTTCAGACGCCCACAGCTGAACTCTTGTGCTTAAGAACCTGCCAGTCTTGGGTACCTATTTAACTTAATGGCCTAAAAGTTAGAGATTTTATGTTCCCGCTAGAATGAATAATACTACGGGTGTACTCTTTTCTCATTAATATTTGAATGGACTTAGGGTGAGAAGTGAACGTTGGAACAAGTGGTACATGGTAAGTAGTAAACTTAGAAATAATAAATAAGTAGCCATACTTAATTCTGTGTATGTATGTGTCAGAAAGAAAAAAAGAGTCTCATTTTTTTCTGCACATTTCATAATTGAATGGCCTTTTCTTAGCATGGTGATAAATATTTAAATCCTAGAGATATATCAGGTTTAATAATTAATCTTTGCACCCAAAAAGTATATTTTTTCCCAGTCATTATGAAAGAAGAATTTTTGATGGCTGCTTAGTGACTAGGAGTCCTTACTATGAAGTAGAGAATAAGATGGTGTATTAATTCATCAAAACTTCTACATCTCTGTAATAGATGCTTATTTAAAGTGTGTTTACCTAATGCAGCACAGTGGTTAATATCAAACCTCTTTTCAAATCCTCTCTGCTACCTCTTTGCTGTGTGGCTTTAGGCAAGTCAGATTCCCTATAAGTTGGGGATAATTCCTACCCTAAAAGAGTTAAAGTCTATAAACCACTTGGTGCAAAGCTTGCTACAGAGCAAGAGTTCTGGGACTTTTTCCTTACTAATTCTGGAAGGAAATCTTTGTTGCCTGGAGTGGAGCGCTGCGTGCAGCAATGCCCGCAATGTTCTCATTTTGTCACAAGAGGGCAGTGCTAGCATAGCGAAAGCAGGAAATGCACACAGTATTGGAATGGCAAGACTTCAACAATGTTGTTGGGCCATTCCGTGGAACCCAGGAGTCCTGGCTGCTCTTGGCCGGTGTATGTTATCCGCCCTCTCATATGTTTCTGTGACACCCTCTGGCAATTTTTAGTCCAATTTTGGAAAACAACCTCTCACTGGTACTTAGCCCCAAGTAAAATGTGCTTTTTTTTTTTACCCTTTCTTTGTCTCTACATCAAAGATGTTTGTAAATGTTGGATATTTGTATATGAAATTTGGACAGGCATGTCTCTCTATCACGTGGCTCTCTCTGTCTCTCTGTCTTAGCTTGTGTGACCCTCTCATTTACTCTCATCTCACTCCATAATTTTTGCTGTCATCAGGGAATTCTTTCTGAACACATTTATTGAGCCCATGAAATGTGAAAGCTGCCTCCTTCATAGTGGTTGGTTGACATCTCCCATGACTTGTCTGCTCAGGTCATGCTCTTGGCAAGAGACCCATCAGGAATTTCGTCAGCATCCTCTGAGGCTCCCACATGCTGCAGTTAGGTTCCTTGCCATGTAATTCCTTGTTTGGGAGGATGCGGGACTGGCTCTCTGCTGCAATGAAGCTGGCTTCCCCATTCTATTATTGGAACACTAATGCGGGTCCATTCTCATAGCAACTTCCTGCAGCCGGCCTCAAGGACCTTGTTGAGCGGTGTGGAGCACTCCGAAGCCAGCCAAGTGCTGCCAAAGTAACAAACCCATTGTCGCTGTCTGTTAGGAAACACATGTGACTTAGAAGTATTTCGCCTTTGTGCTCGGCATTAAATTCTTCAGACAGCACGTACGATGTTAATGTCTTGACAAATTGAGAGCTTAGGTACCATTACATTTTTATTTTTTAAAAGGACTTGGAGCACTCAATAAATTCCACTACGGAATTCAAGCTCATAAAAGAAACCCAGGCACCACCAGACTTAATGGCAAGCACTACCTACAGTTCTAATAAAAATTGTCAAAATATTAGCTTCGTAAGAATTTATGTTTCAGGGTCTACGCACTTAAAGGACCAACTTGTTCCTCGATGCTAAACCCAACCTGTGGTCAAAACAGTAGATATACTACAAGACAGTTAATTTTTCTTGCGGCATTCATATATAAAGGATTTAAATATGCTTACTAAAAAAAATCTGATATCCCTTGAAGTTACAGGAGACTTAAGAAAAAAATCTTGATGTACTTACCACAGAGAGTTCTTACGTCTGTTCTGATGACTTTTAGTTATTTTAAATTTCATCAGATTGTAAGTCGTGTAAGTTAGATTTCAGCGGCTTTCTTAACACCATTCCTATTTCATAGTGTAGCTATGTTTATAATGCAACAAACAAATAAAACGCTTCATATGAGAATGCCTGCTTTAAGAAAACCTAGTATATCATAATCCAGATGCACAAAGCAGACGAATTAAGGGGTGATTAGTAGCAGCACAAAAGGATTCTTTGATTTACAGCAGGATCCGTCAGAAGGGTTCCTTTGAATACAAGCCCCCCAGAGAGCTGAAGTGTTTAGCTGATCATTCAGACCACTTGACATCTGGACTGAGAGACAGAGAAACTTGGAATTTAAGTGTTGAAAAACCATCGTTAGTTGAAGATTAACACAAAATGAATGTAGAGATTCTGTTCTTTAAATAATAGAAAAATATAATTTGCTTTTTAGAAACGTGATCAACCTATACGTGTATATCAATATGACTAAGTCAGAAATAATCTTTTCTGTTACGTCTGGAGCATCTACTGTGTGCCAAGAACCATACCAAACTCTGTCTATATATTATTTTATCTATACTGAATCCTGCTAATTAAGGAAGATTGTGCCCATTTCATAAACGAGGATATCGAGCTTCCTGGGATCATTCTACCCAAAGCTACAAGACTAGAAGTTGGCAGAGAAGAGTTTTGAATGTAGGTCCACAAGGCTATGCTTTCCTCACCACACTGCCTGCAGGGACTGAGTGTTCGGACTCTGGGCACCTCCAGGTGTGTGTCTTTGTCCTCTGTCCCCTGCCTTCCATCAGGTGGCTTTGCTGACATATTTGCAACTTACTTGACATGAACTTTTATGAATGGAGATAACCAGACTCTGCTCGTCCCACTGAAACACATACTATGTCAGGGTAGTGTTCATGATTTCAGCTGGTGCTTCCATGGGTAGAGGAGGAGAGCCTGTAAACTGGATGCCATTCACGGTGGAGGGAGGAGCTGTGTTGAGGGCATGTTCAGGCATGCTGGGCAGGACAAAGGAGGAGGCTGAACACTGGAGCTGCATGGGCCCCAGGTTAGTAGGGTGAAAGGCTGAGTAGGTCTAACTAGTGGTCACATGATGGGCAGGGAGTCAGGGAGCAGGCCCAGTGATGGAAGTGGGCAGCCAGGTGTTCTGATGAACAGGAGTGGCCACAGAAGGGTGCTGGACAGGTGCCTGGGTGGCTCAGTTGTTAAGCAACTGCCTTCGGCTCAGGTCATGATCCTGGAGGCCCGGGATCGAGCCCCACATTAAGCTCCCTGCTTGGCAGGAAGCCTGCTTCTCCCTCTCTCACTCCCCTTGCTGTGTTCCCTCTCTAGCTGTGTTTCTCCCTATCAAATAAATAAATAAAATCTTAAAAAAAATAAAGAAGGGTGCTGGAGAGGGACTGGGGCCCATGGAGGGCTGTCAGAACCAGGCAGCTGGCCGTTTTGTAAAGAATTAAGATACCAGGCAGGTTACCAAGGGAGAGTCGAAGAAAGACAGAAGCTCCGTTTCCCCAGCTGAGGCAGGAACTCTGGAATTAGAACTGGGGCACAGGGTCAGAGTGGGGAAAACGGATGATTGTTTACTTTTTCCTAATGAGAAGAGGGCTGCCGCCTGCCTTGGGTTTGATCTGCTAGGTGAGGTTGTCAAGCAGATCCCAGTATTAGAATTGCAGGGTTAGATGGGGAGCAGTGCTGTTTCCTATTTTCCTGGAGACTTGGACTTAATATACATAGACGAATATATATAAATAAATATATAGATTGGCTGATTGAAAAAAAAACTTGTGTGGGTTTAATTATTACTTTAATTGATTTTCCTACTGATCCTTGGCAAGCAGTACTTCAATTTCATATGATAATTAAAGAGGTATATGGAGAGGTGATTAAACTGACTAATTCTAGTCTTAACTCTTCTGCTTGCCAGCCCTACTCCTGGGCAGGTTCCTGAACATCTCTGGGCCTGATTTTCTTCAGCCTATGAAATAGCAATGATGTTGCAGGATTGTTTTAATATCATTGCCAATAAGAATATCCACAATTTATTAAGCATTTCTTTTGAGTCAGGTTCTGTGTGAAGCAGTTCAGATAAATTATCTCATTTAACTGTTGTGAGGAACAGAGGCATCATAGTAGAGACACCTGGCCTGATGCATGGTACGTGGTACTCCACTGCTGCACATGGAGCCCCGCCTGCAGGCCAACACAGCGTAGGCTGGGTACTGTTAAGTGTAAGTGGGTGATTAAGTGCTTCAGAGGTTAGGAAAAGGAGTGATCAGGTTGACTGCCAAGTGAAAGAGAGTTGCACCAGATGGGAGGAAGAAACCAGATGACATGTCAATGACATGCCATAGGTCACTCTTTTTTTGAGCACCCTCACCCCCTGATAGAGTAGAATTGACCTCAGAGACCCAATGTGCTTTACTAACCCAGGGAAATCTGTCCGTGTGTCACCCAAGGCGTGACAATCACACTGTGTGTCTGCTACAAAGCAGAAAGTGAGCTGCAGTGAGTCCCTAGTACTGACGTTCTTTTGAGAATGCGGGTTCAGCCCAGCACCTCCCCAGAGGTCTCAGTTTAACCTAGGACTCACACAACCATGTCTGGCTAACTTGCTCTCTTGTTTTGGGTTGCCCTAGAAGCTGACCTAGAGACGAGGATTTAGTTGCAAGTGGCTTTTTTGAAGATGACCCCAGGAAGCCTCGTAAGGGAGTGGGGACGTGAGACAAGGAGGAAGGAAAGCCAATAAAAGTGTGGTAAGAGGATTTCAGCTGGGCTCAGTCTTCCAGGCAACTGTCTAAGAAACTGTGTAGGGTTAGGAAGCCATCGTACTTATCTTCCTACTTACTCTCCTGCCTCTTTGGAGGAGGTTGCCCCTTACACGCCTTGACTGCCCAGCATTGCCCTCGGGTGGAGCAATGCAGATGCCTGAGAGAGGAAGCCAAACGTGTGTATGGCAGCTTCCCAGGAAGCTGATGACTTGGGGAATGGGGTGAGGCCAAGTGGGGGAAGTCTGGCAGGACTCCAGCAGCATTGGCTTTGTCCACCTTCCTGGCTGCAGACTCTCAAGGTTTTAAATCTACATTTCACGTTTGAAAATCCTTAAAATAGATTGCCATCTTATCACAAAATAGAACTTTCTTTGCTCTGTTAATATTTTCTATTTCCTGAGCAGGTGCTGACCAGTTTCTTCAGCCTCTGTGTCACTGTAAATATTTTCTTGGAGGTGGCCTTTCTGCACCTTCATCTGTGAAGGAGCAGAAAACAAAGCAGTCTGAGTAGTCTCTGTTAGATAAGTATGGAGATGTGAGCAGATCTCTAGAGTATGTGTAAACTTCAAAGAAACAGTGATATTACATTCAGAAATGGACACTTTCAGCCCTAAGCAAAGGCACGCATTGAGCCTACGTGCAGGGGTTCTGGCTGGGAATCCTGACCATAGGGATCTGGTCGGGTGTTAGTGTGGACCAAAGAAAGACTGCTTCCACCACATGGGCCCACATTCATCCTGTCTTTCAGTGTGCATATTGTGCAACCTATCTGGGTGCTGCTAAGTGAGAGAACACTGGAATGCAAATTTGTCTTTTTGATAATTCTCTCCTTAGCACATTGCCATGCCCTGTCTGGGATTCAAAAAATAACATCCGTGTACTCTAAGAGTAGTGACTGATCTTTAGAGTGAAAATGTTCTTCTTAGGGCCTTTGTCTTTCCAGTGCCCAATCCATACTTCCCAAATCTATTCAGATTTCTAAGTGCATTTGTCCTAAAAATACTGAGTCTGCTGAGAGTTAAGTTTGAACTTCGAAGCACTACCCCTATCAGGTGAGATTTTCTAGTCCTAATTTCAAGATCCTATCCTGTGTTAGTAACTCCCTGTCCTTAAACTGCAGAGGATCATATAGAAGGAGGAAATGTGGAAGGACGGATCCCCCACTCAGTTCTGATGGGAGAGCGAGGGACACTGGAAATGAGCTGAGGTGTTCTATCAAAGGGTCAAGGATAGGAGTGTCCCCTTGCAGACGTCCTGACCTGTGACCTGCGCTGACAATGCTAACAGGACTAATGTGAGCTACGGAAGGCAGGAATGTTAAATTCTCCCAGGGACAGTTAAGAAGGCTTTCAATCTTTTGTTCATCACAAGAGCTGTTCACCAGCAAAAAGCCAGGCTTGTGTGACTTTCACAGCCTGCATCTTTCCTTGTGTACCTTTTGGTGACAAACTACATGGCCAGGAATAGGAGGTAAGAGAGAAGACGTTTCAATCCATAAAAATCTACAACTAGCTCACAAATAACAGATCTTCTTAGTTCCTTTGCATTATACTTTGCGGATAACATTAGCTAGTTAAGCTACACGGATGGTGGCAGGACGATCATTATTGGTACATCCCTGTCAAGTTTTAAAATAGAATTTTACACTGGAAAGTACAAATTAGACCAAAGAATCCTTTCTGAAGGGTCCAGATGAGAAAGTAGGCATATGGAACCTGATAGTCTAGAGATTTTATGGAAGTCTGTGATTTATCTCTTTTGTGCTTTTACTAGAATTTGAAAACTACTCAGAGGTACCTAACTCACTGAATTTTGGTATTTTGATTCTGGGGATATTTTCCTGACTGAATTTGTTTGCAGTTGCCTCTCTGGAAAATTTATTAAGAGGCTATTCTTACACTTTACCCCAATATTTCTTTCTTGTCTGAGATACTGATTTTATTTTCCTGAATACAATTTTATATGGTAATATCTGGGCAGAAGCAATTTTCTATGGTTCAAGGAACTGGATTCTTATGGGCATTTGTCTTAGTAATGTGATTACAGAGTCATTAACTTGATCTTAACAACATTTGCCTCTTATCGTGCATTAGGTGCATGAAAGGAAAACTGCTTTCTCACTCAGAGGTTTACCCTCGTGTAGCTCCGTTAGTTGATAATGCCCTGCAAAATAATGTCCAGGTGACTTTGAGGGGCTGTTTACATTATTCGAAACTAGTTAGGATTAAATACAAATATTATCACCAATGTCACATGCAGATCGGAAACTACTTTTTTGAGTGTACCTTAGAAACGTTGAAATCATTGATTCGTGGCATTTTATAATCTAGCCACACTGCACCTCTTCTGAAGCTGTGTTTCCTCTGCTGGGGCTGCAGGAGGCAGCACGATACAGAAAGCTCGGAATCCTGAGCCACAGCGCCGCGGTTCGACTCTGACCGTTTGCATTACTGTGTGTGGACTCCAGGACCGTGGGAATCAACCACCCCATCCTCAGTTTCCTCAGGTCTTCAAGACAAGCTGTTGGGACAGCCTCCCTGCCTCGTTTACCTACTGAAATATTGTAACGGCATCCTCTCACTAAAATACTCTGTTCATTTTCAAAAGATTCCCGCCTTTTTTCTTGAAACAGATAGTAGTTATATAAAAAGGTAATCCTGTCCACAGAAAGACCCGAACAAGCTTACTGTTAGCAGCTTTATTCATTATAGAGCATCAACCAAATGTTCACCAGCAGGCCAACAGGTAAGCGAATTGTGGCATAGCCATGCAATGGAAAAGTGCTTGCCAGTAAAAGGAAAAGAATTACTCATCCATGCGACAATGTAGATGAATCTTACCGACATTATGTTGAGCAAAAGGAGCCAGATACCAGAGAGAGAGCACACAAGAGGGAAGAGGGGGCAGAGGGAGAAGCAGACTCCCTGTGGAGTGGGGAGCCCGCCTCAGGGCTCTATCCCAGGACCCTGGGATAATGATAGGAGCCAAAAGCAGACACTTAACTGGCTGAGACACCCAGGCGTCCCTTGTCTGACTCCTTTTACATAGAGGGTTAAAACCAGCTAAACTCCAGTCACCTGGTGGGCTCAGTTGTGAAGCGTCTGCCCTCAGCTCAGGTGGTGATCTCAAGGTCCTGGGATGGAGCCCAGCATCAGTCTCCCTGCTCAGCGGAGAGACTCCTTCTCACTCTCCCTCTTCCCCTCCCTCTTGCTCGTGATCTCTCTCTCTCTCAGATAAATAAATAAAATCTTAAAAAAAAAAATAATAAAGCCTGCCAAAGTCCTTTTGGTAATAGAAATCAGGACACTGATTCTCACTGAAGGGAGGGTCTTGACTGGAAAAGGGCATGAGGGGAATTTCGGGGTAATAGGAATGTTGTATGTCTTGATTTTGTTGGCGATTACACGGGAGTATGTATTTGTCAGAACTTGTTGTATTGTGCAGTTGAATCGAGTGCTTTATTTTGTATAAATTACACTTAAATTCAAAGAAAGGGCAGCTCACCCATATCAGTTAAATGTTTAATTTTCTAATGATCAATTTTGGGGATTCTCAGGATGCAGTGACCATCTGTACTCTGGGAATTGGGACAGCCTTCGGAGAGTCCATTCTGGACAATACACCCCGCCATGCGACCATCGTTACCAGGGAGAGCAGTGAACTGCTCCGCATCGAGCAGAAGGACTTCAAGGCTCTATGGGAGGTGAGCTCCAAGGCTTCTTTGTCAATTAATGTAGTTGTGGGAAAGAAAGGGAGCTGCCCCATGGATAATGGCATTACAGTCGAGCCTTAATGTGTTCTGTTCTGAGCTGGTAGATGGAATTTAATTTTCAAAACTTGTTTTTGAAATGAGTGAGTGAAAAAGCCATTTTGACACAAGACATCCCCCCCTTTTTTTTAATTTAGTGCTTGCTCAATTTTCTGTAGTTTGACATACCTTATAATTATTTCTTGAATGACCATAGAGTGTTTTATGTATTTCCCCCCTTCTGTTCCACAGATGTGTTCTTAACCAGGGAACAAAATACTTTGACATTTTCTTTTGCATTTTAAAAATCATCGTTGACATGTTCCCTGGTAAAGTGGAATGAATGGGGTTAACATCTGCTTCATTTAAATGCTTTTAAAAATGATGGGCCCTATAATAAAGTATGGGAAATGAGGGACATAAAGATGTCTGGTGACTTGCCAACTTCAAAATGCATAGGTGGCACAGCAGTGGATGGACACAACGGGTGCTGGGGGCTTTTGCGTTTACCACTGCTTACCAGCACCCCTTAGGGTACTGCACTCATCTACGAGAAGTAGGGGGAATAAATCATCTTATGTGCTGTAACGGCAAGTGGAGCACTTAGAAAGGCCCAGCTAAGCCTTGCATCTTTCACGCTTGTTCCTTTTCAGTTCTGCAAGCTTCTGATTTTAACCTGTGGTTGTTCCTTATCTTTGTCCTTGGCTCAGTATGTCCAAGTGTTAACTCATCGAGCTGCCAGGCTTTGCAACTTGTCCCGGTGTGGCTAAGATTTTAAACTTGATCTAAAAAGAATTTTGTGTAATCAAATCGTTTCCTCCAGAGCCAAACAAATGACGGATGCATTAAGGGAGCCAACCTGCAGGTGAAGGAGTGATGCTTTTCCTTAAAAGTCTTGTAAAGCCTTGGAAGGCCTTGGTGGTGAAACCTGTTACTTTTATTCTTGGCAGTAGTGAATAAATTGCGGGGTTGCTTGTTTGAAATGTTCCTCTCAGAAAATATTAAAGAGCTCCAACTGCTCTGTAAAGTTCAGAGACAAAAGCTAGTTTTAGGAAAGCAAGCCAGTAGGTTTGCACGAGGTGTGTGCGGAGAGGTTTTCTGTCAATTAAAAGAGACCAAGCTTGAGGCAAATAAGCCTTTTTTTTTTTTTTTTTTTGGATCTTTCATGTTTAAAAGGTAAACTGAAAAAGGCTTTTCCAAAAAAGAAAATTTGGAAAACCGGTTTAAGAACAAAAATGATTTCCACCTGTGATGTATGTCATTATAACTGCTTTTGTCGGTCAGGACGTCTTCAGGTTACTCATTGAGGATGGCTTGTGGAAATATTTAAAATTTTATTTTAATTAGGAGCTCTCAGTGCTGTGAAGGAAGTTCCTGAGAAGTTGCTACCTGTGAACATTTTTTAAAAATTTATTATTAGAAAAATTGTCAAATGTACAGAAAATCCAGAAGGATAATACAATGAACACCCAAACATCACCACTCAGTTTGGCCGTTGCTAACATATAGCCATATTTTCTTTTTTCTGAACCACTTTAGTGTAAATGACAGACATGACAGTTCATCGTTAATATCCAGCATAATCTCCAAAAGGTTAGAATACCCTGCTACATACCCATAATACCATTATTTCACTTAACAAAACTAATGATAATATCCTAATCCTACCATCTAATACCCAGTGCACAGTTCAAATTTCCCCCTAAATACCCAAAAACTAATGAATATTTATTCAATAAATATCTTTTATTTCTGTTTTATTTCAAAGCAGGTTTAAATAAAGAACCACATATTACATTTGGTTGTTATAGCTCAGTCAGTCTCTCTCTTTCTCCCTCCCCCCTCCCTCCTATCCCCTCTCTGTCTCTCTCTTTTCCCTCCATGACATTGGCTTATTAAAAAAGGCCAGGCCAGTTTCTCCCAAATTCAAGATTTGTTTGTTTTCTTGGTATCTTTTCCAATAAATGGAAGTTAGAGCTGAAAACTTGATGAGATCGAATCAAGTATTTCTTGGCAAGAAAACATCAAGGTGCTACTGAGTACATCAGGAGGCTCATCATGTCTGCATGGTTTACTATGGATGATGCTCTAGTTTGAATAGTGTGATCCCATAGTTAGATTGCATTTGAATGTATTTTAGGGCTCTTTCCCATACATACTTCCCTTAAAGGGAAACCACTCAATGGGGGTATTGATATTGAGGGTGGTCTGTGGTATCCCAAACCTTGCCATGTGATTCTGCAGCTCAGTGGATCCAACCCTTCATCTGTGACCTCAGAGCAGATTTCTGATCTCCCCTGCCAGTGACTTAAGTGAGCTGAAAAGAATGAACAGAGTTTTTGTCTGACTTCTTATTTTACAGGTGGGGGACTGAACCTCACAGTAAGAGATTAGTCAGACACTTCATTTTATTTGCCTGTTCATGTAACTAAGTACAGAGTGTAAACTACATGCTCAGTCAACATTTTAACTGGCTAAAATGAAAATGCAAAAACTCCATTATCTAGCAGTCTGGGTGAGTCAGTACTTTATTAATGGGCACAATTGTGCACCTACACTATGTGCTAATCCTAAGAAATCATAAAATTATAAATTACCTTCTAAATAAAAGAGATTGACTTAAATTTATTCTACCATTTGTTTTTCAACAAATATTCATTGAGTATTTCCAGGTGTGGATGTAGCAGCAAATGAGATTGGCTTAGCCTGTGCTCTCCAACAAGGGCTTCTGTTCTACTTGGAGAATACAGAAAATAACCTACCAAGTCACAGTATTATTTCAGAGTATAATATATCATTATCATTAAATAGAGTTAATTTCTATTTGAATGAGTGGTCCACTGATATATATATATATATATATATATATATATATATATATATATATAGCACTGATCTGCTAGCAAAATGTCTGATATTTAGAATACCTGTTCCTTGATTATGTAAGATAATTGAGTTTATAGCTCAGCCATTTATTAAACTAGTAAATAATACTCATTGGCAAAATTAAAATTCAAGCTCACACTGTCAGCCGAAACCTGAGTTAGGTCTGCCCGCCCAACATTAGAGGGAAAGGATTATGTTGAGAAGGGTTCAGGTCAGAGTCTCACTGAACTGTGAGATGGTGGGAAGAAGGCAGCAGAAAGGTAAGCCGGATAATGCCTCTCTTGGTGGCAAGGTAAGGAACTCAGTGTTGGGCTATAGGTTAGGAATGGGAAAAATTAGGTAACCTGAATCAAGGATCTAAATGTGCATGTTCATCTCATTTGACTGCTTGCTTTTGAAGACAGTTATGATGGGTCCATTGTGTATCAAGCACCTTCTTGTTTAGCTTTGTCTCCTTATCTATGTCCCGTTGTCACTTCAAAGAGCCAGCAGATAAAACTCGAGGCCCAGGATTCTGACTTACTTCTTGTAACTCTAAAAATTACGATCTGTAGCCACTACCAGGTAGCACAGTCTAAAAGTAGGTCTTTAATAGGCTGAGCAAATAGTCTATTTTAAATCTTCCACTTGGGATTTTAATGGCAACACAAAGCTAGGGAATCCTGCTTTCTTTCCTGACCAAAGGCAAGTTTCACCGGCTACTCTGCAGGAAGAGAACATACTCAGAGAACTACATGTGAGATTTTGAAATCCTATTCAATTTCATCCCAGATACCTCTTGCTTTATATTGTCTATTATGTTGTAAGTTAAATTGGTAGCACCCAGTGTATTTTAAAAAGTTATTCCTATAAATGTAACCAGAAGCATTATTCAACAGCCTCTACAAATACATCAAAGAAAGTATTCCCCAAGATACAACTGAGGTAGCAGCTTGATGCTTTTCTTTGCATTCTGTGTCTTTCCTAATGAAAGCTGCTTTCTCTCCTCCTCTCCTTCCATGTTTCAGTTGCTAATTTATGATCAGATCTGAGAGTTCTGGGTTGCTCCATCTTAAAACATGGTCAGGTTTTCTTAACGTAAGTGAATTATGGTAAATTTATTCAGAGTTGGTCAATAATGCATCCCCTTTCTTACTCATCTGTGATATTAGGACTTAATAAAACATATGAACCAGGATATAAAACATCTCATTTTTCAGTAGCATATGAGGGATGGAAAGAGAAGAAAGAGGAGAAGAGACAGGAGATAGTTCTGTTTCTGAATTTCATTCAGAAGAAAATTAATGGAAAAGTCTTGGAATGCCATGTTTAGTTCTTTCTTTAATTCTTCTTTTTTAAAGATTTTACTTATTTATTTAGTAATTTGACAGAGAGAAAGTGCATGAGCATGCGCGGGAGTGACAGAGGCAGAGAGAGAAGCAGACTCCCCGCTGAGCAAGGAGCCTGATGTGGGGCTCGATCCCAGGACCCCCAGGATCCCAGGATCATGACCTGAGCCGAAGGCAGCTGCTTACTTGACTGAGCCACCCAGGCGCCACCATCATGTTTAGTTCTTGAGACACCCGTAGTTTCAGCTCTTCGGCACTAGTGGCATTGCGTACCCTCGGTTAATGGACAAGGACTTTTTCTCCCTACATAGTCCAAAATGAGGTAGTGAATGGAAATAACTAAAAAGCTTTTCAGTCCCCCAACTGCCAACATATCTGGTAGAATCGAGAAATAAAACACTCTGAAAATCAGGGAGTAGAGACAGAGGAAGTTAAATGAGGAAGGTAAAGGGAGGAGTAGTGCAGGGTAGGCTTGGGAGTTTTAAGCCAGTTATTAATATTTGATCCAGGACTGTGGGAATTTATGATTGCTGGTGGCTCTTGCCTAAATAAAGAACTGCTTTACTGTCCAAATCCATGATTTTCTTCACAGTACATAGAGGATAAGGTTCCCAGTGGCTACAAATATCTACGACAAGGGTTTTTTTTGCTTTTCTTGTTGACTATCTAACGTCATGCCTGTATGAAGACGCTCTCAGCTTTGTGGCATGTTTTGACATCTGTACGTTGACTATTCCAAATACATGAAATTGAATGATGAGGTGAGTCCAGTGAATTCAGAGGAGTAGATTCAAGAGGCACTCTCAATCAAATTCATCAAAGACACTGCTGAGAGGTCCTTGAACTAGTGGTCTACCACCTGCTTAGCTGTGTTTCAATTGCATGAACATGATCTGGCCAAAAGCTTTCCTTTATTGTGAGCCATGTTTGAGCATGTTCAAAATAATAATATGTGTTTATGAATAAATTATTTGAAATTTAAATTTAATATAAAACTAGAGTCTAAAAATAAAAGCAATATTTTAAATTTATAATCTGACCCATGCCATAATAAAAGTGATTTCTTAGCTGTAATTATTACCCAGAAACTTCTTGGCATACACTGTGATTTTATTCTATTCAATTCATGTCACAGAGAACCATTGCTCAGATGTAATGATTGATACAGGAGAGTTTCTTCCCCAGATGTGTCTGCGGCCTCGATAAATATTGTTAAGTGAACAGAAATCTGTTCCATACTTTATGAGATGTAAAACTGAATGGTAAAATGAGGAAACAAATGCATGTTCAGTGTCAGCAAAAGAATGCAGTTTGTAAACAGGAATATTTCTAAGAGTATGAATGTTGTTGCAGAAATATTTTTCCATCTGTCTCTACTCCCTGATTTTCAGAGTGTTTTATTTCTCGATTCTACCAGATATGTTGGCAGTTGGGGGACTGAAAAGCTTTTTAGTTATTTCCATTCACTACCTCATTTTGGACTATGCAGGGAGAAAAAGTCCTTGTCCATTAATAATCTTTCAAGTCGCCATGAGAATAGGAAGTATTGAAATAAGAGCAGCTTAGTCTTTGCTGGCACACTTTAAAAACCTTATTAGAATAATATACTTCTCAGAGGCATCTGCTCCTGCTTGAATAGACTTGATATTCCTGTCTGTCTCGGGCTGTCAGAAGAATCAAAGCCAAATACTTAAAACACAATATCAGAACATAAAAATCTCAGAAGTCCTTTATTTAGCATGCACACAATTTCAAATTGTTTCACTTTTCATTTTATGGGAGGCTTCCAAGGTGGGCTGGTATTTCAGGTGAGTGGCCCTGGGCAGTGGGGCAGGACTGCAGGACCCGACCTCAGACCGTCAGCCCCTGGCCTGCCTGGTAGTGCACCCACACCTGAGGACTGGCTGGAACCTAAAAGCCAGGGACGTGCTTTCTCCCAAGTCAGAAGTCTGTGCTTACTTTTGACAACTTGGGAGCTTGTACTGTAGGGTTACTTCCCAGGCCAGAAATTTGCATCAAAGGGCTAAGAAAAATACATCCAAAAATAAACATGAAAGCCAAGAATTCATGCCAGGAACTCCAGCAACACACATCCTGTTGGCTGGTTGTCTTGACTCTCCTCGCAGTTGTGATTCTTTTAAACCAAGCGGAAGCCTGCTCCGATGACTAGGACCTCATGTCTGCTCCAGGGTCTTACTCGCTCCTCTGTCTTCGAGTTTTCCCATGGACTGGCGAAATGATTCAAATCCAGAAAGGAAGGGAGTGAAGTTATTAGGAGGTAACTAAAGTTAAATATATGTGTGAATATATAGGAAGTCTTTTCCTATTACCTTTGGCTGCCTGAGCTTTTCTGGAGAACCACCAGCACAGGACTGAGATCCTTCTGCACTAATAGATACAAACAAGGAATTATTCGCAATGAAGGTGTATTTTGCGTCCAGATAAAAGACTGGATGTCTGGGAACTTTGAGAGACTGAAAAAGAAGGACATATGCCCTATAAGGTCAGAATGGATCTTTATTTATTCTTTTCTGGGGAGATATTCTATGTCACAGTTTGCATTTTGGTTCGAGGAATTATACTGTGAAACATCTCTGGCTTTTCTAATTATGTTCCACCAGACCTAAATATGTACAATGGGACTGACATAATTTGATTTCATCTTTGTTTGTGGTGTGTGTGTGTGTGGGGGGGGAGGAGTAGTAGCTCATCTTTTTAGGATTGTAAAGGATATGTTGTTTAGCCTGATGATCTTAACTATGTTTTTAGATAAACAAAGATAGTTGTTCATAACTAGCCAGTTACATTGATCACATTGATATTAAGTATATGTATTTACCTGGTGACATATTTGAATGGCACATATTAAAAATGAATTTGGGGCAAGGGAACAGATTGAGAGTGATGGTTTTTCATGCCCTGGATGCTCTGTGGGTATCTTCAGACTATATGAATTCCTCAGTGTTTACAGGAACTATGTTACATTATTGATGACTTGAAGTCATACCAGCTCTGCAAGCTATGATTTCACTATTTCTCAGAAGATGATCGGGGGTCTAAACAGATCAAGGCTTGGCTGGCAGTTGCCAGCAATGTCCAGATGCTGCAGGTAGACCTGTGGGCAACGTGCTCTAAGCAGTAGTCATTGCTTCTTAATTGGTGCTCTTCTGGGTGTTCGTTTCAGGAGTGTGTGCCGGATACTAGAATCTTACAGGAGTTGTTGTTAGCAGAGGTTCTGAAATGCCTTTGTCAACTCATCTTGACCCCTCACTGCCCCTCATTCCCCGGGATTTTATCTTGCAGTGGCCTTTGTGACTCTCCCCGCGAACCTACCCTTCTGCGTGGTTGCTGAGAAACTTCTCAACTCCATGTTAATTGATGCCACTTTGAAAATTTCATCTTTTAGAAACTCCCATCGTATTCAACAAACATATACTTGGTTCCCACCAAGCGGAGGTGCAAAATATATCATGTCTGTCCTTCTGGTTTACAGTCTAGTGCAGAGGACAGACAAGCATAAATACCAATCACTCGATATAAGACAACTCATCTTGACCCCTCTGGAAGACCCAACAGGCGAGAGGACATACGGGGGAAAGCAGAGAGAGGTTCATTTCCATCCGGGGTATCATTGCGAAGAAAGATAAAGAAATGGGGTTATGAATTCTTCTGTGGCTAACAGGGCTATTTTTCAGCATCCCTAAAGGATTGGGGTCCATTAGCCAAATTACAGTGTTAGCGGCAGCTTTGTCCCAAGGGACTGACCACACAGAAGAGGCAGGGCTTCCTCACTCCTGCTGTGCTGTGTTCTACCCTCTCCTCCTGTGACAGGCCTCTGGGCAGGCGTGGCTAGGGGTCGGCCTGCCCTCTGAGGGTGTCATGTGTTGTATTCCCAAATGCTTGGCTTTGTGTTTTGTTGGTTGTTCAGTCATCATCTGGAGAAATCCACTCTGAGGTTTAATGGGTCCTGCGGGCAAAGGCAGTTCCAGTTGGGAAAACTTTAAGAACTTGAGACACAGAAGGAACTCGTGGTATGGACTGGGGGATATTGTTAAGCTCTTTATGTGTAGGGAGCCCTGTGGTCATGGGACTCTTCTGTTCTCAATGGGTCAAATTCCACTATTGTGTAGTCTCCAGGCTGCTGCGGAGAGGTTAGAGCCCAGTCTCTGGGACAGGGTGTCTGACACCGAGGAAGGAGCAGCCGGAAATCCTGTCACAAAGTCAGCCTCTCCGAATTCCTGCAGAATTCCTGCAGGCTTCCCGTGGTTGATCTTACTAACCTCAGTGTTTTCAGCTGTCTGGCCCAAACCGATAAATGCAAATAAGACCTTTTAAAGGCTATTGATGTGGTCAGGTGGTCTGGCCTGAATTCCTGATTTATTCCTGGTTTAATCCAGCTCTGCTAGATAACTTTTTGGAAAGCTCTCCAGCTCCCGGGCCACCTATTTGTAAACGTAAAAATAGCTTTACTTAAATGCTGCCTTGCTGTCAGGAATGCTCCAAGTTAATGTTGATTGTTTACTTAGGTGCCTTATGAATTGGAAAATTTAGTAACCCCTCCTCCTTCCCTTTAAGTTTGCAAAGTCCAAAAGGCAAAGCCACAGAATATGTGAATATATGAACAGAATATATGAACAACAGTTCATACTATATCAAATTATAGAACTTTTTGGTATCTTTCATCATTTACAGTTGTAATTCTTAAAATTACTTCCACATTAGAATTACCTGGAAAGCTAGTTAAAAATTCCCATTTGTGGGCCTTCCCTGGAACAATGAAACCAGAATCTATAAGAGAGGGGCCCTGGGCATCACCAGCATCTTCAAGCTCCCCAGCAGGGCCTACTCAGCAGCCAAGGCTGAGACCCCTGTCTTCCAGCAGTGGGCTTTGGTAGTGGGCACTGTGTCCCTTTCCATCTGCTTCTGCATTTACCTGCCTGGTTATTTTTGTTTTGTGCTAAGGCTGTACAATTGGACAATATGCCTACTCCTTGTGTGTGTTAAATCTGCTAGTGTAATTTTTCCTTCTCTCCTTTAGACATTCTACTGCCAGCTGGGGTTCCTGCCAGATTGAAGTAAGAATGGCAATCAGTACTTTAGAGATATACCGAGTGGGGGTTTTTTATTTGAGAGTTTGTGATTAGAGGTTGCCTGTGTGGTCTGGTTACTGAAAGTGTGAGAATCAAGTGCAAAATCCGCCCTTGCCCCCAATCCCACCACCCTACAAGCACACGTTGTCTCATCTGTCAGAACAATCTTGTCATTACACATCATGTAGCTCCTGGAAGATTCCACACTGTACCTTTGTAAGAAAATAAGAGCGGAAAAGGCAAGTAATATCATAGCACTATTATGAAGAGAGTTTTGAGCTCATGGGCCCCCTGAGAATGTTGAGACCCCTGACCTGTCCCTGGACTATACTTAGAGAATCACTTCTCTAAGATAAATTCCCAGAAAAAGAATACTAAGTTGAAGGGTATGAAAACATTTATGTCTCCTGATAAATATGATTTATTTTCAATGGCTTTTATTCTGCGACCAGGAGTATTTGAGCATGCCTATTATATCCAGCCTTGGTGAGCAGGACTGTTACATATTTTCCTCCATTAAAATAGACACTGTTATTGTCATTGTGTTTCTTTGATTACTGCTGGCATGGTTGAGATTTTCTTATATATATATTTTTCTGATTATATTTCCTCTTTCAGGGCCCATGTTACTCACCCATACACTGGCATTTACTTATCAGTTTATGTGACTGCTTTATTTGACTAAGATATTAACCCTTTGTTGTAATTCCTGCAAATATTTTTTCTTGGTCTGTTGACTTTTCACTTTCTATGACTTTAAAGTACACAAATTCTAAATCCATTAAATCGCCAACAAAAAGGCTATTTTGTGGTTTAAGTTTTTTTAATTTGTTTTATAAAGATGTTATCTTTGATTTGTAGCTGATTTGAAAAATCATGATACAGGCAAAAATAGTGTTTTAGTCAGTGCTGCTGTCTGCATGAATTGAATGAGCTTTAAAAGCTTTTTTCGTTGTTGGAGTGCCTGGGTGGCTCAGTCATTCAGCATCTGCCTTCAGCTCAGGTCATGATTCCCGGGTCCTGGGATCGAGCCCCGTGTCGGCTCCCTGCTCAGCAGGCAGCCTGCTTCTTCCTCTCCCACTCCCCCTGCTTGTGTTCTCTCTCTCTGTCAAATAAATAAATAAAATCTTTAAAAAAAAAAAACAAAACAGAAAGAAAAGCTTTTTCCATTGCTTTTGTCTTCTGCTTCAGATCATTTATAAATGCTCTTACATATTCATACATTGGCTCTAGTTGTCTCTTACAGCATCTGTGTTATAACCTATGTCTTCTAATCTTATTTTAGTAAGTCTAACAAAATTTTCCCAAGATTTCTTTGCTGGATATTTGTACCATGACCTGTGGCCCTTCCACTGCTCTTCTGCTTTGGTTTCTCTGAAGGTCCCACTGATTTGGCGATGGAACCCTCCAGCTCTTAGTTCCCAGTGCCCCACCCCCATACCTCAAACACTGCTCCAAACTTTGAGTCTGAGTGAAACATAAATGTTACTGGGATATCTTCGGAAGTTAGTGAAGTGAGTACTCTTGTTAAATTTTACTTATTTATTTATTTATTTATTTGAGGGGGAGGGGCGGGGGAGAAGGAAAGACTCTCAAGAAGACTCCCCTTCCTGAGTGTGGAGCTCGACTTGGGACTTGACCTCATGACCCTAAGATCATGACTTGAGCTGAAACCAAGAATCAGGTGCTTAACTGACTGAGCCACCCAGGCGCCAGAAGTGAGTCCTCTTTTTTGAGCATCTGGAACTGTTTGTTTTCTTTTCTTCACTATCCAGAATTGTATCCACCTCTTTAATAGTTCTGGGGAAAGCACAACTCTTAGCATTAAGTGTTAATGAGAAGGACTTTTCATTTTTAGGTCTTTGCTATTTGTCGCGGGTTTTACTTTTTTTATCTGGAGGGCATTTGTGCCCATGCTTCACTTTGTCTAAAATTCATAGAATTGCCTAGTACAAATACACTGAAAAAGAAAAAAGCCTCTCTATAATAACGCATTATGTCTAATCCCTATTAAAAGCATAACAGAACTTGGAAAAAGGAAAATGTAGTAAAATGACCAGATATGGCATTTAGTAAAAGATTTACCTAGTCAGAATGCTTGGGTGACTCAGTTGGGTAAGCGTCTGACTCTTGATTTCGGCTCAGGTCATGATTTCAGGAGGTTGGTTGTGAGATGGAGCCCGCATGGGGTTCCATGCTCAGCACGGAATCTGCTTGAGTTTCTCTCTCCTTCTCCTCTGCCCCTCCCCCTCTCAAATAAATAAATCTTTAAAAAGCAAAATATCTGCCTACTCAGGAATATACACAACTTTGTGAACAATGCTATAAAAGGTATTTACTTATCAACAAGTTATGAAGTTTTTAAATAGCTTTAAAAATGTTAGTGTTCTACTCTGAAAATGGTATTGCAGAGCTCACTACCTCCATCAACATTTTCTTTCCTTATTTACCAAAGCCTTTGTCATACATAGCAGGTGGCATGTATGAGGTGAGAATTAAGAAATTTCATAAATTCAAATCATTACATGACTTCCTGATAGTAATAATTACAAGCATGCACATGATAGTCTAAACTATTATGAGTCCTGACATGGTTAAGAAATTTTTAGAGAAGTTTTAGTAGAGTTGGCATACTGTCTTTCCGAAATTCTCTTTCTTGCATTCTGCCTGTGGCTTCATGCTTTCTTTTCCCTCATCCTAGTCCCTTCTCCAGACTTCAGTCAGGTCTGAAATATCAGACTTCTCTTTTTCTTCTCCAACTTTTTATTCAAACTTTTAAACATTCAGAAAAAATAGAAAAAAGACTAGGAGGAAATACCAAGTTTACTGGAATATTTTAGGTTGATTTTTTTTTTACCCTCCCTACTTCTCCCTGTCCTAGCCAGCTTCTTTTATAATAAGTTGTATTTATCTCTTCCTCAACAATTCCATCCCACCATCTCTGTGACCTCCCTGGTCTCTCCTCTTGTCTAGCTACTGTTAAGGGAGGCAGCCTGGTTTTTAAAGACCAGGGACTAGAATCAACCAGATCACAGTGACCCTCTGGCCTAGCTCTGTGTCCTCAGGCAAGTTACTTTAGTGCCTAAACCCCCTTTCCTCATTTGTAAAAGGAGGTTAACAATAATCCTATCACAAGTGGTTGGGTGGAAGAAAGGGTACAATGCCAGCAATCACTTAGCCCCAAGGAAGCACCGAGTAAAGGTACAGAAGGTGGAGATGGATCCATATGGATGGAGGAGTTCAGATATGCGCATGCTTCCTCAGACGCCTAGTGCTGTTGTCTTTGTTGCCCAGGGATGATGTTCAAACCATCTGTGTTGGCATCCAAAACTGTCTAAATGTGGCCATACATCCTTTTCCAGCCATATTGCCTCTATTAGTTTCTCCAAATATTTTTCTCAACCTCAATCATATCAACAAGCACTAGTTGGTCATTCGCAAAATGCCAGGTGCCATGCTAGGCACTGGGCACACAGACGCAAACAGCGTGTGGCCCTCAAGGAGCTCACAGTCGAATGAAGATAAATATGTGGAGATAAATTTTAAAATCAGATGAGTTGAGCTATCACAGAGGCGCATACAGGGGCTGGAAGTGGTAGGAGGAGACGGGAACTGCCAGGGAGAGTTAGAACAGTTTCCAGAGAAAGTCCCTTTGTGTGTATTGGCCTCCTAAGGATGAAAGGAAGGTGACTGACAGAAAGATGTCACCAGACACAAGCAGAGGATACAAGTGCTACCGTAGGAACACTCTGTTCTGGTGGAACACGGAGGAGGGGTCCTAACAACACTCTCAGTTCCAGGACAAGCTTGCTTCCTTCTCAAGTTCTTCATGGAGAGAAAAGCCTATCAGAGCTGACTAGCCTTTCCTGAGAACAGCACGGGATTTTTATCTCCTTCTTTCCTGTACCCGAAGCAAGCCCCCTATCCTTCTCCCAGCACCCCCTCCCCCGCCCCAGCTTTTCTGGACTCTAGTGTTTTGCCTTCTGCTGGCTCCCTGGAGCAAAAACATGTAACAAGCCCAAAAGTGTTAAGGTCCCTTTACCTCCAGTCACCTCCTTTCTCCCCTGTCCCAAGACCCAGCCCAACTGCTGTCTCCCCTAACATTTCCCGGTCTCCTCCCCATCAGGTGAATAACAGCAGGAAGGAATGATGTCAACCCCTTCCCGGAGCTCTTACCAGATCTGTCTGTGAATGAAAGGCCAAGAGGAGGCTGGTTGCCTCCCGAGGAGATGAGGGTCCAGATGATGAAAAAGAACAGGCCTGTAAGACAGGTTGAGATCAGGTGAAGGGATGGGGTTAGGAAATCTAACACCTGGGATTGCTAAGATTTGGGGAATATGGAGGCCCATAGCACTGCTGTTCCCCTAAACAGACCATGAAACCTGAGAGGAAGCTGAGAGGTTCTGGGGCTGAGAGAGCGCCAAGCAAGAGGCCGAATGACACTTCAAAACTGACCCAGAGGAAACTAAGGGCTGTTCATAGACACACTCTGGGGATCCATTTGGTTTCTCCCAGATTTGGAGGCCTGTGGATCTTTATCAGTTGGGCTTTCAGTGGAGGTTCTGCTGATGCTGGTGCAGCCAGGGTGCCTCGGAGCCACTAGGCCTGGGTCCTTGGGTCACAGAAGACACAAGACACTCCATGTCACTCGGTTTAATCTCTCTCTTCCTGTGCGACTTGGCAGGATCTTCTCCAATCTGTTGGAGAAGGAAGGTGAGTCTCCTACAGCATCCCATTTGTGGTAATCCGTGACATGATCTAAGACCAGATCTGATTAAAAATCACTGTGGTTGGGAGCCTGGGTGGCTCAGTGGGTTAAAGCCTCTGCCTTCGGCTCAGGTCATGATCTCAGGGTCCTGGGATCGAGGCCCGAATTGGGCTCTCTGCTCAGCAGGGAGCCTGCTTCCTCCTCTCTCTCTCTGCCTGCCTCTCTGCCTACTTGTGATCTTTCTCTGTCAAATAAATAAATAAAATCTTAAAAAAAAAAAGTCACTGTGGTCATTTGGATTCTACATTCACATGTGGGTCTTTTTTTTTTTTTTTTTTTTTACTTATGAAGAATTCCAGATTAGACCCAAATGTTAGCAGCAGTTTTCCCTGTAGTAATAGGATAACTTATTTGGTCCATAGTCAGGTTGATGTGTAGTGTCAGAAAAGGGGACTGGCCCACAGGAGGTGACTCTAATCCAGATTTCAGGAGTTCTGGGAGTTCACAGATCAGCTACTGAGAAACCTGCAAACCTCTTGCTAATGTTTGTGTGTGTGTGTTTTCTGAAAAGAGAGTCCATAGCTTTCGTCTTCACCTGAAAGGGGCCCCGTTGCCCCCCACGGCCAATGATTAAGGACCATTTTCTGTATAATCAGGATACAGATCAGACCATATACTCTGTTCCCCCTTTGTGCGAGAGAGTACTGAACATTTACTCTGAAAAGTCTTTACTGAATTTGTGATGTGAGAATGGAGAGGATGGATAATTTTCATTGTGGCTTTCAGGCTGAGACATTGGTATCCAGAAACTCTTCTTGTAGTGAAAAGAAATCATTAGGAAAAATGCCAAGTTCCAGCCTCAAAACAGAAATGCTTTGCAGTAAGAGGTTCTACCAAACCCTGTTTTAAAATAAATATTTCTAATTCACGGATCCATCAGTCCTGTAAATAGAACAAATTGGCGTATTTTTTATCCAGTTCCAAAATGAGTGAACTTTAATAATAAGTTTTCATGAAAGTGTGGTTTTGCATTTTGAGTTCCATTCCTCTCCCCCCAAACCACCCACATATAATAATGCCCACACTGCTAGCTGTGACACCGTCAGACAATTGTACTTCTAAAAACTAGCTACAGCATGGCCCATTATGCAGAACAAGAATTGCCTTTGTTTTTTATTTAAAGAAATTTAATTTATTGAGACTAGGTAATACATACACATGGTAACTTAATTGGCTAATTGAATTTAAATTTAAAGAAAAAGTACAACAGGATATATATAATGAAAAACATGCTTTTCTCTCACCCCTGCCCTAACCACCAGCTCCCTTGCCAGAGGCATCCCACTGTTACTGGCTTCTCCTGTAGAATATTTTAGGCACAGACTTCCAAAGCTTGCATTTGATTCTTTCTGCCAACCTCTTGATAAAGAAAAAAGTTTTAAAATTTCTAAAATTATCAAGATATTTTGAATCACAGTCTTCACACAAATTGACTCTAACAAACCTCCCAGGAATTTAG
This sequence comes from Spilogale gracilis, assembly GCA_004023965.1. Taxonomy (NCBI): domain Eukaryota; kingdom Metazoa; phylum Chordata; class Mammalia; order Carnivora; family Mephitidae; genus Spilogale; species Spilogale gracilis. The sequence goes on along the minus strand of PITA01007595.1, from coordinate 46,259 downwards.
GTTACGTTTTCCTTTTCCTTTATTATGTATTTAAATTCCAACAACTTAAATCTCCTGTCGGCAGGGTATGATGTTGTAAATGTGAGACCCTTTCACAAAACATGACTGTGTTTCCAATAGAAAACTCTAAGTAAGCGTGCAGGAGTCTTTTTAGGACAATTTGTTTTAATTTTTAGTTATTACAAATAAGTAAGTTTGTTGAAAATTCCAAGCTATGTACACGGTTAGTAATATTGAAAGTGTAAGAGGTAAATAAAGAAATAATTCCTCCCTCAATTTGAACAGCGGTGTTTAGTCATTGTAGCTATGGGATATCACATTGATACCATGGTAGTAAATAAAACATGGGAGATTTTTTGGCATTAATTTTCCAAGATATTCTCTCTATAAATAACCTCTGCATAGCTTTTACATTTCCTGAGTTGATGTATGTTTATCAATGAAGACAGACACCCCTTGTGGTATAGATGACCCTTGAGAGAATATCCATGGCCCTTGAGAGAATAAATATGTATGTCGACAGTGCAGCTGTCATGAATTGCGTTCATAAAATTGGATTTGGGTATTTTTAATATGACAGATTATTCTTGCTTAATTTCATTGTGCTGACCATGGTTTCAGTGGTATAAATCAGGGAGGACGTTTGCCCACAAAAGGAAAAGAAAGCGGCAATAATAATATGAAATGCAGCCTTTGTTTTAATAAAAATATTTCTTTGGGGGGGGAACCTGTCTCCTTTCAGCTGTTTTCCCTGGGTCTTCTTAATATTTATAAGTTTTTTTTTAAACAAATCTATGTTGACTTGATGTGAGGAGTAACATAAAGCTCATAAAACCTAAATGTGAAATAAAAGAGTGGATCAGGTATGCTGGAAAAAAACCCATTTTTTAATGCAGGAAAAATAGGGCATGTGTATACATGTTCAAACGGTACATACAGAGTTGACTACGTGATTTGTGGGGCCCAATGCAAAATAAAAATGTAACATCCCTTATTCGCACTAGAGGAAGAAAATGTCACTAATGGTGCTAAAATACAAAGCTTTTTCCTTTCTTCTGCATTTTCTATCTCAACTCATCATGTTTCTTAGTTGTTATTTAATGTTCTAAGTAAAGAAAAAAATAAATTATTAGCACAAATTTTCTGTTTGTCTTTCTATGGTGCAATGCCAGTTTTAAATGCAAATATAAGGACATTTAACTTGTATCTGGAATCACCAATAATTTCTATTTCCTGGCTGTATGAGCACATGTATTTTATTCTTCCTGGAACCGTAGAAATCATGCATAAAACTAATTCAACTGTTTTTATTTCAGTTCTTGATGCACACGGCTTCTACCCATACTCTGGGTCTGCAGCTAACAGATCCCTAAGGCAGGACTCGGGAAGAGGAGCTATGGGTTGCCCTAGCTCTCTTTTCCCTTCATGTTACTAGTTTCTGTGTAAGTGGTTGGCTCATGCAGGGAAGTAATATGAATAAGAAGGGATATATATGATCGAGTTCCTTTGTCAATACCACTGCCATCATACTGTGTTCAAAGCAAGCTCTGATTAGAATGGGGAATGGGGCTTCTGGGGCTGTCAGCACCTGGACTTGCTCATTGAAAGAGTTGTAGCATGCTGGCTGTCCTTGAGTTGGGTTGTGTGGAACTCCCATGCCTCACCTGTGCACCTGAATCCTATTCTCTGCTCACATCTATGCCCCAGTGTTCCATTGCACTTCACTTATATGCCGCAAGTTCAAAGATAAAATTGCTAAGAATTTCAAGATGGTGATAGCAGAGTATTACACTGAGGGCTCAGAGCCCTTGAGCCTGGGGCCCTGTGTGCCTCCACAGGTCTTGTGCCTGTGAAGCCAGCCCTGAGTATAGAAGTGCATTAACTGAATGCTGCTCACATTCCCAGCGCCTTTCCTGTGGGCAATTATTTCAATAGCTTCTTCAATAACTTTTCCAATGGATATAGCTATAGAGAGGCAGATATGTACATATACAGAGTGGTAGATTAAATATGGTCACAAATTCAGCCAGATTTGTTTTTCCAATTAAGAAGGGGAGTCTACATGTCATCTGAATCATGAAGACTCTACAGAGTGATTCTAAGAATAAGAATATAGTGATGGAATTTTTGTCCAGGCTTCAAATAATTTTTAAGAGCATTTTATTTTCCCATATAAAAAAAAGAACACTGACACTTAAATTCTGACGTTCTGAAATTACAGTATTTTTTTAAATTGCACTGCAGTGTACACATATTAAGCAGACTGTTTTTACTCAATGAAAAGGATGTTTTGCTTTAGTTTCAGTGATATAAAAGTACCATGTTAGATAAGTATTATGCTATCTACATTGTTATTAATTGTTCCTTGAAAAACGAAAAAAAAAAGAAGGGGAGTCTGTTTTCCTCCTCTTGAATCCGGACTCGCCCTAAGACGTGCTTTCACCACAAAAATGGTGTGGGAATGACTGCTTGACTTTGGCTGTTAGCGTACGGAAGCCCGGCTGCTTTAGTCTTGCCCATGGGGAGAACTTCCTCTATCTTGTGAAGACACCTAAGAGGAGGAACGACGTGGGTCGAATATTCCGGTCATTTCAGCCATACCAGTTGAGGGCCCGGAGAAGTGAGTCCATTCAGTTCCAACCCAGTCCCAGCTGGCTGCAGCCACCTGAGTAAGCCCAGGTGTTATCAACAGAACTGCTCAGGAAACCCACAGAATGGTGAGAAATAATAAACAGTCATGGTTATATGCCACTAAGTTTGGGGGTGTTTTGTTATGAGCAATAATTATATAATGGTATTGACATTAAAAACATTTAAAACTATACACTTCCACAAATGAGATTACATCATTCATGTTATCTGTATCTTGTTTTTTTCCATTTAGTGGATCTTAGAGATCCTTCTGTCTCAGTACATTCAGATTAGCCACATTATGCTAAAAGGTTTTCATTGGCTGGATTACCATAGTTTATTTAACCCATCCCCCTGTTCATGGATAGTTACACTGGTTTTCGTTCTTGTAAACAGTGCTGCCCTGGACAGTCTTCTACATATATCTTGATGTATTTTTATGGAGTAAGTCCTTACCTATGGACAGCTTGTGGAATTTACAATCTGATGAATATTTTCTAATTACACTTGAGAAAGTTGGCACCAGTTTATATTTCACTGTGTATCTCAACAATGTGTAATTTCAAACTTTGAAAATTTTGCCAGGAAAAAGTTGGTGTCTTCTTCTTACTATTTTGTTTACCTAATCATGAATGAGCTTAAGCATCTTTTTTTTTTCATTTTGTTTTGTTTTGTTTTGTTTTTGTTTTTGTTTGTTTTGGTCTCTGAGTGAGTGACCAGTTTATATCCTTTGACCAGTAGACTACTGGATTGTATCTGTAGTTTATAATATTGTAAGAGCTCTTTGTAAATTAAATATGCCTCCTTTTTACCATATATATTAAAATATCTTTCAGGTTTTTTGTTTAAGATGTATCTTATGATTAGGCATTTAGGGCTAGAGAGACATTTTTTGACTTGCTTTATGATTTTTTTCCCTCAAGACATTTCATTCATTAATTTTTTTCCTCTAACCTCTTTCCCTTAAACTATGCCCCAGTTGCACATCCCTAAGGACATATTTTATATATATATATATATATATATATATATATATATATATATACAACTTTTAAAAGATATTTTGTTGTCTGTCACTTCCCTTGGAAATTATTTTAATTTATCCATTTAATGTTTTTATCCTTCTGCTACTTCAGGGAAGTATGTACTTCAGGAGGTTAATCCTGAATTAGTTGGTTGCTAGGTCTGTTGGCCACAAATACAGTTCCCAGCAATGATTCATCCTTATCTCTTTTGGTGAAACTGAAGAGAAGAATGCTTTTTATAATTCTATCACATACTGTTTTTCCTGGCCAGATCAATGGCTTAGCCATTTCAGTACATGGTTCCTCATTCTCTTTACAGATCAGATACTTTTAGTGGGACTCTCTTACAGTGTTGGAACTAAAGAACACTGGATGCAGAAAAGAAGTAATTCCAGCTTCATGCCTGGTATTGATCATTCCCATATCCAATGAATTGCTTGTCATGGTTCTAGAAAAATGAGATATAGTCATGTCTGGAAAATAGCAGAGGGAGCTCCAAAAACTTTGGGGTAAGAGATTGATAGGAATGTCTTTCAGTTGGGTGCATATTATGAAGGTAGATGAAGAGAACTATTTTTAATTAAAAACTTGATTTGGAGAGGCAAGCTAAGTGCTGGTAAACAGTAAAGCAGAGCTAGTGAGCTCCCCTTCTGGAAAAACTTGGAGACCTCTTTTAATACACAGCAGAGTCCCCTTGGAAATAGATAAAGTGTTTATTTGTCAAAACCGAACAACTCTCAGCCTCTTTGAGAAATGAGAAGTCTGTCAAAAGATTGGTTTTCAATAAGGGGAAATATTCTTCCTTTAAACATCAAAATATTTTTGGAGGGCGCTTAGGTGGCTCAATCAGTTAAGCGACTGACTTCTGATTTTGGCTCAGGTCATGATCTCAGGGTCTTGAGATTGAGCCCCACAGAAGGTTCCATGCTGGGCGCAGAGGCTGCTTAAGATTCTCTCTCTTTCTCTCTCCCTCTCTCTCTCTCTGTCTCTGCCCCTCTCCCCTCTTTCCCTAAAATATTTTTGGAAGAAATTTTTATAAATTACTTTATAATGTCCTCCCATTTTGTCTTAGGTAAAATACTACATTTTCTTTTCCTCTATCAGAATGACTACGTCATCCTGATAAGTTTGTTCTTTTTTTTTTTTTTTAAGATTTTATTTATTTGACAGAGAGAAACACAGCCAGAGAGGGAACACAAGCAGGGGGAGTGAGAGAGGGAGAAGCAGGCTTCCCGCCGAGCAGGCAGCCCGATGTGGGACTCAATCCCGGGTCTCCAGGATCATGACCTGAGCCGAAGGCAGTCACTTAACCAGCTGAGCCACCCAGGCGCCCCTAATTTATGTTCTTATACTGTACTTTGGTTAGCTGGTACGTTCTTATACTGTACTTCAGTTAGGTGGTAGTAGCCCTTAGGGACTTCTGAGCTGTGTGGGTTTTGCCCCCACACTAGATAGCACCACTGTGTAACAGAATTCTGTAGTGTTTTTCTGTTTTCCCCCTTGCTCCAAATTCTTGCCTCTCACTGTCCATAGAAATCAATATTCTTGTCTGTAGAAACCCCACTTTATTACCTGTCCCTGGTGATCTTTCTCTGCTAAGTGTTGGGAAATAACACAGTCACATTTTCAGCATGGCGTCTAAAGCAAGAGTGAATAGACATTGAAGAAGTGAGCTGTTCATGCTTGTAGCAGTGTCATCTACCAGCCCTGATGTGTCAAATACATGCCACAATTTTTGGTGGCTTAGGTGACTTATTCTCAGCTCTTAATTGTGTTCAGATTGATTAGGAGAGCTCTGGATTAGTAATGTATGGCTGAAGAGATTTAAATCTTTATAAAACATTATTTCTAAATTATGTGTCAACCGGGAAACATTATCCTAGGAATATATATATATATATATATATATATATATATACATATATATATATATACATATACATATATATATCTCCTATGAATATATAGGATATGTTCTATGAATATATATAGAGAATATATATTCATCTAGATGAATATATATATCTATGGATATATAAGATTATATACATTCATTAATACATAGAGGGGACAGTTTCTAGGGTAAAAATGCATGGCCTGGCTGTCATATAAACTTGAGTCAAAGTGAGATTTTACTGCTTCCTGGCTATGTGATATTGGTGTGACTTGTACCCTAATATTCTTATCTAAAATAAGATAAAATATAGCTTGCATGGTTGTAGAGTATCTGAGCGTCTAACACATAAGTGAACATTGAGAGAAAGAATTTCATTAAATGATAACAATTTGAGATATATATATGACTTCATATTCACTCAAATATGTTTTATAAGTGTAAATCATTAGAATATATTCTCAATACTTATGATAAACTAGTCTTTTACCCTTATTGATAAATAAATATACAATTATAAATCACCAGAATGAAACTTTACACAATTATATAATACTAATAAACTCTCTTAACAATTATCCATTTCTAATTAAGAAGTCAAATTATCAACAGCCGTGAAAGACTGGAGTCATGAAGGAGCTCAGGCTAGCCAGTTTTTCATTCCTCTAAAGTTTCCATTTCCAGATTGGAATGTCAGTCTAGGGTGAAAAGAGGATGAGAAATTAGTATCAGTTTTCCAGACTCTCCCTGACCTGAATTAAGTTGGTATTCGTTGTAGCTCTTGGTCATATGATGTCTCAGATGGGAGACGCTACTGTAAACCCAGAGCCCTGATCTTCCTTTCTGTTGGTGTGATAAAACAGGCTGTTTGGGTGTTGCCTGTCTGCTGAGTGAGAACAGTGTTGTCCTGAGGCGTGGCGTCCTCTGACTTCCTCCCCCAGATGGAACACTTCCTGCTTTCCAGCTGAATAATGAGTCATGTGAAGAGACTTGAGGATGTGACACAGGAGATGGGTCAGGCTCTAATTATTTGAATGGTATGAATGACCAATCTGTGCATATCCCATCCAGGTAAAGCCAGGAAATGCAAGAAGGGCTGGAAATAGCTCATGGCTACATGGTAGCATCTCCCAAGGCGAGTTGTTTAGTGCTTTTGACATCCCAAAGTGCTACATCAAAGTAGTAATGTTTACCAGCATTATCATGGCAAATCTGAACATTCTGAGGCTTATTTCTATTTCTTGTGATTTCTGGTCACTGGGAAGGATTTTTTGAGTTAATTCAGAGTGACAGATTTGTGAAGTGTCAGTATACCTGAGCTAGACCTATGTCTGTGCTGTAATAGTGACATGTGGTCAGAAGAACCATCATATAAGAACACTCCCTGGGTGTGTAAGGAAGATAGCTCATACTGCCTATTAAATCATGTTCTTCTAGAGCGTAAGCGTTAGCATTTGTTGCCTGTCAAGAGACACTTATTATATTATTTTGTTTTATCCTAATTATGACTTAATGAGGTAATAATAATAAACAAAATTGGTGAGATACCTAATGCTTACTGTGGGCTCGTCATTAGGCTAAGTAGCCATTTGTCTCATCTAATCCTCCTAACAACCCTGGCCAGTAAGGATTACTGTCCCATTTGATGAGTTAGAAAACTGAGATTTAGATTGAGGAATTAGAAGGCTAATAAGGTAAAAGAGTTAGGACTTACACTAGTCTTGTCTGACTTCAGACATCATGACTCATACTATGTTGTTTCTCTCTTGTATTGTCCTAAGATCAAGAACATCAGCAAAAAGCCAGCCAACCAACCAAATAAGCCAGTAACCAAATAAGCAAACAAACAAAAAACCCCAGTTTCAACCTCCTTTAATGGAATATATGTGTGAAAAATGCTTGTATTCAGTTGGAGAGCAGTAGTCCAAGTATAGCATAGGGTACTATTCTCACCGACACAGAAGAAAAGGAAATCTGTAACATTGAGTTAAATTCAACAAATATGAAGTGGGTACTGTGTTGGTCATGCTTCTTATGAGACCCTGAGGTGAGAAATCAAGAGATACTTAAGAAAAGAACGTCCCCTTACATAAGAAAGGTACTGTTCTTATTTTATCCCCTCATGCTATTTCCTACAAGAAGTGGCCTGTTGGAGGGTATTCCCTCTGGTTTCCTGAGAACTGAAACATGTTTATTATTCTGTATATATCATGATGTGAAAGAACATCCTCCTAAAAAGTGGCTTTCCCATTTCAGTCTCAGTGCACTTCACAGAGAGGGTCTTGTTAATGGCCCATCATTCTAAGATGATTAAATAGTCCAACCTCTAAATGCACTGGGAAATCAGGGTGAAAGGTAATCTACCATTTCCCACCTTTGTTTTCCCTGTGACTTGTTTTTTGTTGTGATTGACTTAGAGAAAATGAAATACGCAGTTGTTAGATATTTGATTTATGACCAAAAGTAGAGAAGAATCCAGAGGCAGTTTTGTTTAAGGAACTCTCATGTGTAGTATAAAGCGAATATCTTAAATAAATGTGAGATCTTTCTAAGCATGCCAGTGATGAAAAGTTTAGCTCCAGAGCACTTGGGTGGCTCAGTCGGTTAAACATCTGTCTTCTGCTCGGGTCATGTCATGATCCCAGGGTCCTGGCACTGAGGCCCACATGAGGCTCTTTGCTCAGTGGAGGGTATGCTTCTCCCTCTGTCCCTCTCCCTGCCCATGATTTCTCTATCTCTGTCTCTGTCTCTCTCTTAAATAAATAAAATCTTTAAACAAAGAAAAAGAAAAGTTTAGCTCCTTTTACAACATTGACATATTTTTTATTGTAGGAGGGCTCTTTTGGAGATGATTCCAGAGGAATGTGTGTGTGTGTGTGTGTGTGTGTGTGTGTGTGTGTGTGTGTGTACATTTGATACAATTTGAAGGTACTGTGCACCCCAAACACTTTTGCTGCCTTGTGCATTTTGTTTACACATGTGCAGATTTATCCCAAGTCCAGAATGGTGTAGCACATACACGATTTACCACACACATGGTCCTCAGAGGGGTTGGGAGGAACGATTACATGAACCATGTATTGGAAAAATCAAATCCCATTTACTTAAAACATATGTTGTTCCTTACTACTTTTATTTTTTTCTTCAGAGCCACAAATTATGCCAGTTTCCAAATATGAGCAATAAATAAGATTGACTCCTTCCCTTTCCCCTGATCCCTAAACAACGGAGAACAGCCCCCTCCAAATATAGATCTCCATGTCCCCAACTCCAAATGATCAGCAACAAATTGAGGATCTCCATTTATACTTTTATTTTTCATGAAAGAAACATATTGTGAAAATAATTATGGTGAGTTAGAAGAAATTATTCAGTTTCCTTATAAAGCCAGTCTTTTCCAGGCGCCTGGGTGGCCCAGTCGTCAAGCATCTGCCTTTGGCTCAGGTCATGATCCCGGATCAAGCCCCGGGATCGAGTCCCACTTTGGGCTCCCTGCTCGGCGAGAAGCCAGCTTCTCCCTATCTCACTCCCCCTGCTTGTATACCCTCTCTAACTGTGTTTCTCGCTGTCAAATAAATAAATAAAATCTTAAAAAAAATAAGGCCCTTTTTTAAAAGATTTTATTTATTTGACAGAGATCACAACTAGGCAGAGAGGCAGGCAGAGAAAAAGGAGGAAGCAGGCTCCCTGCTGAGCAGAGAGCTGATGCAGGCCTCAATTCCAGGACTCTGAGATCATGACCTGAGATGAAGGCAGAGGCTTTAACCCACTGAGCCACCCAGGCGCCCCATCTTAAGCTTTAAGGAGAAACTTCCATTTATTCGCTCAGAGAATATTTACTGAATTTTTCTGTAGGGGCACATCATCATTCAAATGACATCCAAAAACTATAAAACATATGTGCCTTGGGCCCAAGGAGGTGACTGTCTAATTCAAGAGATAAGTCACATACATGTGAAAAATTGAGTATTAATATCAAATTAAAAGTACTAACATTAGGGGGGGAATTAATGGTCTACAAAATGATGAAATGATCTATGTCATACTTTCCATCTTCTTAAGTGCTGAATATATATTTTCTTTCTAGTACTTGTCTTATGTTTCATCTGTCATTCAAAGCCTGCATAAAATCTTACTTCTTCCATTGAAAACTTTGAGCATGAAGAGAATTATGGTCAGATTATCCTTGGGTCTAAAGTATTCATTATGTGCCTTTTTTTTTTTATTAAGCATTTGTGTTTACTTGCTTTTTGCTTGTTTATGACTCTATTCATGTGAGAACTGGTTCAGAGATACTGAGCAGGAGTGTAGCTGCTTACACATCTTTAAAGAAAGATTTTCCTCCAGGGAAAAAAAGACTCTGCTCTTAACTGAGCCTACAGTTCTGAAAGGCAAAGGAGCAGGTGGACATCCACCTGACAGGACAGATCAGCCAAATCAGCCTGGCAATCAGTGGAGTACTGTGTTTCTACTTGACCCCCCCCGCCCACAACACTTGTTCTACCCACGTAGCGACAAATAACTGATTCTTTGGTCCTCTGTGCCTTTCTCTTCATGTTTGATACTTTTACTGTCCAGTTCACTTCCTAGCATTATGTGCAGTGGTGGAGTGGACTACTCAGTGATGGTCAAGTCTTAAAGGACTGAGTGGAACATCCCTAGGCAGTGACTGTCACATTGTGGGCATTCAATTAATATTTACTAAGTAAATAACTGTAAACACTTAGATGTAGAGTTTAACCAAAATTAATATTACAGTTCTTTTATAGGAAAGAAAATCCACTGAACAAACAACAAGTGAAGTAGCCCTTTCCTTCCTCGTTTGGCTGTTTTAGGGAAACTATCTTGAGATGTCTTGGTAGCTCTAGGGCATCCTCCTCTCTTCCTAGTTGGGAGGTCCAGAAGCAGCTCCAGAGAGCTTATAAGGATTTCCCCAAGGCCACCATGCAAGGCAGTGGCACAGCCAGGCCAGCCTTGGTATTTCCCCATCACTGGCCCACACCTGTTCTTGTCTCTGAACAGGGGTTACACGCACATGTGATAAGGTAAAGCTTTGGATTAACTGTTTCCAAAACTATTTTGAGAATCTGATGAGCATCATAGACCCTCCCTCTCCTTAGAAAAATGCACACATACAAAACATTGTATATAATTTTAGGCATGAGCTTCATGAATAAGCATCTAGGTAGGGTTCATGATGCCCATTTCAAGAAGTCCTCATACAGATGGAATTTGACAGGAAACATTCTATTTCTAAACTCTCCTATACTCTAATTACCATGCAATGTGGATAGTTACTACCACTTCTCAAAATACCCATTTAGAATTTAATTATTAACGAATTTAATTATTCCCTCGTTAATGTGCAGACATCCAAATCTACATGTTGGCTGAAAACACACACACACACACTTACTCCTGAACATAAACTATTAATTTAAAAAGCATCTACTTTACTCAATATAGAGGCAGTTTAATGACCTGAAATTTTAAATTTCCTACAACTATCTAATCCTCTATTTAAAATTTTTGTTGTCCTTCTATTTCTATAATTTTTAATACTAATCATATGTCATAGTGTATCATCTGTTAAGTACCTACTCTGGAGGCTAAACATTTGTTATGTGGCAAGAATATATAGATTGTTTGCTATGTGTAAGATATTCTGAGAGATGATAGGAATGGGTTCCCCAGAAGATACAGAAATGATCTTTTTTCTCAAGGAGATTATGTAGGTCTTATGTCTTTATTGAGTGCTAGACGAGCTTTAAGCAAGAGAGAGAGAGAGACAAAAATCACTTTTAGGTGAGGTTAACAACATGGAGGAGGTAAGGGGTCTGTACTGGGCTTTGGAAGGTAAGTGGGATTTGAGAAGGCCAAAAGAAGGGGAGGGTTTTTTACTCGATTCTGGTTATCTATTGCTACATAACAAACTACCCTGAAATCAGTGACTTTAAACAACCACACTTTTTTTTAATTATTTAAATTCAATTTAGTTAACATATAGTGCATTATTAATTTCAGGGAAAACAGCATGGAGGCTCCTCAGAAAGTTAAAAATAGAGCTACCAGATGACCCAGCAATTGCACTACTACGTATTTCTCCAAAGGAAGCAAACATAGTGATCTGAAGGGGCACCTGCACTCCAATGTTTATAGCAGCAATGTCCACAACAGCCAAACTATGGAAAGAGCCCAGATGTTCATCAACAGATGAATAAATAAAAAAGATGTGGTATAAAAAACAACCACACTCTTATTTTGCTCACAAATGTGCAATTTGGATAGGGCATGGCAGTGGGGTAGAGGTGGGAGAGAACAGCTTATCTCTGTTCCATTTGGGATCATCTGGGGACAACCTGGAGGAGAGCTCAGGGCTGGAATCAGCTGTGGGCTCACTGTTGGCATGTCTCTCGGTGGATGCTGGCTGTCAGCTGGCCTTTCCACATGGCTGCTTGGCTTTCCTCTAGCAAGGAGGCTAGAAACAAGAGCCAGTGTCCTGAGAGAAACAGGCAGAAGTTCCTTTAGTTTTATGGCATACCTCATAAGTTATCCATTGCCACTTTGGTCATATTCACAGGTACACCCAGATTCAAGGAGAGGGAACATAGACCCAACCTTTAACTCAGTAATGTCACATTGTAGGAAAGCATGTGGGGTGGGAGATATTGCTGGGATCCTTCTGGAAAACATAGTCTGCCACACAGGCCATGGAGTTATAGCAGTGAGGTTATAGAGGTGGTGAAGTGAGAGGTGCTGTGGAATCAGTTTGGTTGCAACAAAGAATTTGTGGCTGGGAGCCTGGGAAAATGGATAGGAATCTAAGCCAAAGAATGTGGACTTGGATCTGTTGACAGGAATGAGTCTTTAGAGTTTTTTCTGGGATCACAGTGACAACGAGCATGATATGGCTGTAGAATGCTTAATCGTATGAGGTTGAAGGTGGCACAGAAGGTGACATTTATCGCCACGGTCTAGATGTGTTGTGAGAAGGATGTGCCTAGGGTGAGTATAGTAGAAAAAAGGAACAGGTGTGACAGATGTTGCCAGGGAGTATAGGATGTTAAAAATAATTGGATAAGAGGAGTAAAGAAGAGAAAAAGGGATAATGTCACTCTTTAGAGCTACATAGAAATATGAAGTCTGTTCTTGAGGACGTGGGAATATTTATAATCCTTATCCCATTTGTGAATATTCGTATGCATATATTTCATTACAACCATTTTGATTTGGACTGTCTGTTTGATTTTGAGATTGTGGGCCTGAATCCCCATTTATAGAAGAGAAACTTAATTACCCACGTGTCCTATACTAGGATCTCTTCTCTGTAAAGGCCAATCTGTGAAGGCCTTCTCTGTGACCATCAACTAAATCTTGAAATCTGTGCACATTTAATATTTACAGAAATAGATCTTGTTCTGACACCAGGTGGCTGGCTGGCTTATATCTGACAGCTGCTAGTACTTTTGCCATTAAATTGCTAATCTTTTTAAGGCAGGTTTTGTGTAGTGTTTGTGTTACTTGTCTCACACAGAAGAAACTTCATCTTTGAAGTTGAATGCAATTGATATATATGAAAGGCAAAGACTCTTCTTGAACATACAAGATAGGCTGTATTTTCTGGTTGGTCAGTATACGCCGCTGAGTACGTCTACTTGCTCCATCTTGCCCAGCCCTCGGGAAGAAGTAAAGCAGGCACAGCCTCCCCAGGGCAGAATGGCTGTGTCCTCACCCTGTCCTCTCTTAGAAATCTCATCTCAAATCCTACGCTGGGGTTGTGAGATCTGGGGCAGAGGCTAGGGTTCAGTCTATAATGTGTGTTGATGGTTTTAAGATGCCACTTGGGAGAATGGGTCTGGAGGATAAGGATGCACTTGCAGCTCAGGCTTTTCTACTATGAAGGCTGCCTCTGCTTTTCATGGAGCAAAAATTACTTCTGGGCTTCTCACCTCCTCTTATTTTGCCTCCTTCCTCCTACACCCCATGGTGAATCAGCTGTATCCTCTCAAGCATGAGATTCAATTACTTTTATTGTTAGGCTTGGCTATGATTGTCTTTAATAGTCAGAAAATTATCCCGCATCTAAAAAGCACAATTAAAAAATTCAGCCACAGTGTGTCCCTGTGAGTTTTGGCTGGCAGCAAAGAAGTAATTCTTCTGAGGAGTTCTTATAGACATTTGGCATTTAGTACTTGTTCTCCAAATTTTATTTCACAAATTGAAGCCTGAGGTTTTGTTTCTTTTTTTCCACTTCATTCAATTGCAGACATATTTTAACCAGTGTCAAAATGAAATGAAAGGATCAGTTTAAAGCCATCTTTGAGGTAGAAAATATTTTGTTGCTGATAATTCTTACTTTCTACATACACCACCAATCAAACATATGAATACTAGGACCCTGGTTCTAGCCCTAAATAAATTGGCCTCCTTGGGAAACTTACTTAATTCAATAGCAACTTGTCTTCTTACTGGGAAGAAGGAAAGAACATTTTAAGCAGCCTTGTAGATAGTCTTAATAGGAATACTAGTGCAAATGATATTGGTGAAAAAAAGGACTCTAGGAATTATCATGGATGATAGTGACTTAGGGCATTTGCAGTAGGGATCATGTGGAAGTCATTCCAGGACAGGCAGGAGCTGCTTTGGATTGTATGGGAAGAGGGAGTCTTAGAGCTTTATGGACCTAAAGTCTTTCTGACAAACAGTATGTTTTGTAATATGCCATGGCTCAATCCATGATAGGAGAAGTCATTGCCTCCTACACTTTCAGGGAGCAGGAAGCCAGGGTAGCAACACTTAATGAATGGCCAGACAGCTCAGGGAACGTCCCTGCCTATGTTGTTTTGAATGATGCCAACCAGTTTCAAGTGGGCAGCATTAACATACAAACCAAGCCCAGATTTTTTTAAATTAATGTCTTATGTTTGCCAATCAAAGGAAAGGTAATAGAGTCCAGCAAACAGATTTCTTAGAGCTAATGTTGTCACCTGGACTAAGACATCCTGCCATGAGATGGCTAGGGACAGAAACTGTGGCTACCAGGGAATGGATTTGGCAAATGAAAGGGAAATATGGAAATATTCCTCAGACATGGCCATAGCTTTTGGTAAAATGCATAAACATAAAACTGACCATTTTAGCCATTTTAAGTGTATAACTCAGTGGCATTAAGTGCATTCATCATGTTTTGCAGCCATTACCACTCCTTTCAGAACTTTTTCATCACCCCATAAAGGAATCACATCCCATTTAGCGGTCACTCCTTGTTCCCCCCACCATCCAGCCCTGGTATCTACCGAGCAGGTCCTTTAGGAAGGGCACCGAGGTTGGAAATTAGGAGATGGGGCTCTTTTCAATTCTGACTCCTGGTTTTGTGTTTTCCAATAACATAGAGGTCCCCTCGTAACAGCATGATGGCAAACCTATCATTTATGACTCCCTTTGCAAAACTGTTTAAAACAACTGTAATGAGCATATTTATACATCATAAAATTCACCCATTCAAGTATGTAATTCAGTGAGAATCTTTACAAGGCGGTGCAACTCTTGCCACCGTCTGGTTTTAGAACAGTTTCATCCTCCTGCTTAGATCCCTTACAGCTGTTTATAGTTACTCATATCCCACCCCTATTCCTAGGCAATCACAGATCTACTTTCCATCTCTATAAACTTGCCTTTCGTGGACATTTCTTATCAATGTAATCCTGTGATATGTAGTCTCCATTTCTGGCTCCTTTCACTGAATATAGTGTTTCTGAAATTCATCTATGGTGTAATATATGTCAGTAGTTTTTTTTTTTCCCCCCATTGGAGTATTTCATTGATGGAATGTACCACCTTTTATTTACCCATTCACTTGCAAACATTTTATGAATCCATCTTTCTTTATACAATTCTGCAGCTTTTTACAAACATTTTAGAGGAAGTTACTTGCGTGCAAATTCTAGAAGGTTATATTGTCCTCTAATATGCCCACTCACTAAGGTTCTGTCCATAAAAAGTCCCGAGGGCAGATCCAAATTCTTAGATCATTCATTTATTCAGCAAATATATGTTGAGAGCCCACAGTGTGCCATGTTTTGTGCTAGACAAGGGATATGTTCTAGCGCTCTGGGAATTTCTGCTCTCAGTTGAGAGACAAAGCTTTTTTCACATGGTGCACAGCTCCCTTTCTGGTGGGTCAAAGGAGTAGACACATTCCTTTGGGAGGATGTTTGGTCACTGGCAGCTTTCTCTGTTTCCTCCCCTGAATTCCTTACTCCTCAAACACTGATGCTCCTCTGCGGTGCTCCCATTTCACCCCGAGTTTCCAGCACATTTTGTTTGATGTCTCTTCTATCTCTGGAATGTGAGCAACTTGGGGATAGAATGGTGTCTGTATACTCCTTGAGCATAGAAATGATTGATGAATGAATGACTGTTATTGATGAACACATGAAGGGATGAAGGAGCAAATAGAAGAATTAGGGACACACTAGCCCCTTCAGATCTCTTGACTTCTACACATAACTTGTTCCCTCTCTAGTTGGGGTCAGCAGTTACTGGGTTGCCTCTCCAGAATGAAGGCATGAGTACACAAGGGAAAACACAGTAATCTGGAGTTCTCTCCCCTCCTTGGAACATAGGCTTGACATAAACTTCTTATCACTATCATTGATATTTTCATAGTATCGCTAGGGTCACTCTCCAGGCAGACTATTTAGGGAAACAATATGAAAATCGTCTTGCATGGCAGGGTGAGCAGGCCCAGATGCCTAAGAGAGTGACTTCGAATGGCTTCTCCAGCCTGTCTCCAGGCCCCTCCCTGCTCTGTTCTGCCACCACCCGGCTCACACTCTTAAGCTTCCTGCCCTGGGTCACCCTGCCTGACCAGAAAGCCAGGAGCCAAGGGGACAGGACACATCCTGTGTATTCCTGTGGACACTGGGCTGAAAGGTGGAAGAGGGAAGACCCAGGAAGCTCCACCAGGCAAGCTGTTTCATGTGGAAAAGAAAACAGGTGGTTCTTGAGGGCTCTACTACTTATCAGTATGGGTGGCTGGGGTCTGATCAGAGTCCCATTAAAAGTACTAGGATAAAGCATTAAAAAGGGAAGAGACATGGAACTGTCTAGTCTTGGAGATTACTTAAGGTTACTTGAAGCTTTAAAAATAGGCTATAATTATTTTTAAGATTATGTTATTTTGTAGAACTAAATACATATGTTAATTTACTTTAATAGGACCATGTTTTAACCTTGTCTGTCTCGGGAGAACTGTGGAGAGTTTCTTTAATTTCCTTGATCATTGGTTGGGGCCCAGTGGTTTGGTCCATCATCCAAGCATACTTTATGGCTGGTGGCCATCATACTACTGTGGAGGGTCTACTATGTCCCTCCACCCATTACAGGACTTTTCATCCCTGGATGAACCATAGTCTGTCTGCTGGGTTCCATTTCTTACTGGCAGAGAAGATTGAGATGCTAGTTGGAGAAAAATGACCTTGGGTTTGGGTTGATTCTATTTTTGCTTAGGAACTTTACCATTTAAAATGTGCTCATGCTTGAGGAACCTCAAGTACATTTTTTCAATTCTAAATTCATATACAGAGATACTTCTCTCTGAGCCAGCTCCAGTGAAAATGCAGTGACACCTGGTACTAATCTTGTGAATCAAAAGTCAGAGTGTACATTCTTTTTTTTTCCTTCTTGACACTTTGCTTTTAATTCACACTAGATCCTTTCTGTTGAGTTAGTAATTTCATTTTAAGTATAGAAATCAAATTTAATTAAAGCTTTCTTGCCATTTAAAATAATAATTTGTTTATTTAGCATTCTTAATTACCTTGAGTAAATTGCCTATAGAAGCTCACCTAATTCATTTGTTTGTTCAAATTATTACTGTCATTTGCATATTTTGAAAGACACCATTTTAATGAAACACTGGGGTGAAGCCAGGGCAGACGATACTTTCTGTGGCAAAGGCTAAGGCAATCAATGGTCTTTCTGCTCGAGTCTGTTTGTTCAGCTGGAAGGTTTGCATCATCCTACTGAGTTTTCACAAAAGATCCAAGTTTTAAAAAGCTTTAGTATCAGAAAATCATTAGTAATGAAATATGGGGTAGGGAGGCAATATAATGAATGTGAGCAGCATTCAAGTCCAGCCAGAAACTGCCACTTATGCATCTTCTGTTAGCTTCTTATAATGAATTCAGGTATGCCTTTCCTTAACCTCAAGATGTGTTCTTGCAGACTTGAGGGTGTATAGAACATTTCTAATGCATTTGAGGATCTTAAATTAATTTGTTGAAAGGCTTTCTGTTAATAGTGAAAAAATGTGGGGCGCCTGGGTGGCTCAGTTGGTTAAGCGACTGCCTTCGGCTCAGGTCATGATCCTGGAGAACTGGGATCAAGTCCCACATCGGGCTCCCTGTTCAACGGAAAGCCTGCTTCTCCCTCTCTCACTCCCCCTGCTTGCGTTCCCTCTCTGGCTGTGTTTCTCTCTGTCAAATAAATAAAATCTTTAAAAAAAAAAAAAAGTGAAAAAATGTGATGTTGAATAAAGGCAGCAATTTTGTATCTGAGGGTATTGAACAATTTATTAGTGTTAATAAATAACCATCCATAGAAGAATTTAGAGAACTTATATTGATCAATACATAAGAAGGTTTTTTTTTTATTTGGTTATCAATTACTTTAGGTTTTAAGAGTGGGTCTTGGCTCATAATTTTTGGAAGTGCTATTTTGACTGTTCTTTGGGGACTTTTTTTTTTTTTAGCATGG
Source organism: Spilogale gracilis (assembly GCA_004023965.1). NCBI lineage: Eukaryota > Metazoa > Chordata > Mammalia > Carnivora > Mephitidae > Spilogale > Spilogale gracilis. The sequence continues at coordinate 27,950 of PITA01007595.1, read as the reverse complement.
AGGAATGAGGGATTTCTTCATAGTTCTGCACGGATTTGCAGGATGATTTGACTAAATCAGTTTCTGATTTTATTGATTTTAAGTAAATCCCAAACCTCTTAAACTTTAGAAACTGACTCATAGTTCCCACTATAAAAAAAAACCAATTTGGTAGAGCATAATAGAGCACATTGCATTAATTTAAGTATCTCTAGGTTTTCTATGGCCTATAACCAAAATGTGGAAAACATTCTAACAAGAGCCCTTCATTAGTGTTAGTTATATAATAAGAGCATCTCTGAATGATGTGGCCAGAAGGCATATCTCAAATAGTAAACATTCTCTCTTTTGTACTAATGGATTATTTGTAGAGAGAGTGCATATGTATCTTAGGGAACACTAGTAATGAAAGTAAATGAATAACAGAGCCAGTTTTTGATGTTTGCACTCCAATTTAAAGGTCTATGATAAAGACAGGAAGATTGTTCCTTTTGAGCCTGGTTGAGCCTATGTCCTACTCTTCTCTCTCTGTTCTTGAAGGCACAGCCCCTGGTCTGCCATTAATAGGGCATGCACTTTTAGACTTTATCCCTATTGTAACAGAGAGGATGGTGTCTTCATGCTCCAGAGTCCTGCTGTGGTGACTTAGTAACCCCATGACCTTGGGCAAGTTACTTCCCTGGACTACCTTCCTTATGTGAAAAGTGATTGTCTGTAGATGAATTAGATACTTTTTAAGGTTATTCTAATTAAAATTCTGGGCTTCCAGTGGTAATGGATTATCTCTGATCCATATTCCTACCCAAGGTCTCCATGCACCCAGGTATGGGAATTGGGGAAGCCAATTCCTGGATTCCAGGTAGAGTAAGAAGGTATGAATTAGGGTGAAGCAGGTTGGCTCACAGGGACATCAAGCCTACTGCCTTATCATGCTCTCAGTTCTGATGAGCCCACCTGTGCCCACACACTGAACATTTGACCCCACCTGGGTTTGTAACTCTCCCCACTCCCCACCTAGAGTAGAGGGAGGTGGGGGACATTGGAAGGATCTTAGAGATGCAAATATCTGGAATGTGCTTTTATGTCTAAAATAAAACTCTACCTTTGTTTAAAGAACACAAAAGAAGAATGCTTTTCCTCTTGTTTAACTTAGAAAACAAAAGGACTCTAAATGTTATGACTTGTAAATGTTGATGTATTTTTTTGCATTAGCGAGGTATTTTATTTTTTAAGCTACAAAGTAAAAATATCAATAAATTTTGCTAAAACTTCAAACCATCTACAAAAGATGTTAAATAAAAAAATGAAAGTCCTTTCTACTTCTACTATCAGGGGGCTCTCTACTACTAATGTTTTTATTGGGATATCTCCCAGATGTTTTCCTGTGCACATATCAATGCAGTTATCATATATGCCTGTCTTTTTGCCTTAAAAATTGAATTATACTCTAAATACAATTTATGCCAACTACCTTTTTTTTTACTTAAATGTCTTTCATAGATATTCTGCTGTGAGAATACTACAGATCACCCTGTTCATTAAAATAGCTGGACTTGTTTGTATAACTGTGTAGACATAATGAATCATATCAAAGCAGTAACTCAGTAGATAGCATCAAACCGTAACACACTTCATCTTTCTGTTTTAGGAATGTTAGTGAGAACTGACTATTCTCTAGGCAGCCTGGTGTTATTTGCCCTGAACTTTGTCATAAGCTGGTTCCCAGAAGGAAGATAACCTTATTCCTTAAAGTAGTTCTCTATTAGCTATTCTGATGAGTAAATATATACTCATTGTCCATAAGCTGAGATGGGACCCTTCCAGATTTTATATTTAGGTATGTGCATTTTCAAATTTTGCTTATACTCATGTTGTGCTTACTTGGTGTCAGGCACAGTTCTAAACACATTTCAAATTTAAACTCAATTGATTCTTGTAATACCTATATGAGGTAGGTACCATTATCCCATTTTAGTTTCCTTGTGATTTTTCCATCTAACCAATTATGTTATCTGCAGAAAATAGGAGTCTTATTTCTTTCTCTCTAACCTTTAAGCCTTTCATTGATCTTTTCTGCCTTATGCTGGTTAGGACCTCCAGCACCAGGTTAATTGAGTTGGTGGGAGTAGATGTCCTTTTCTCGTTACTGATCTTGGGGAAAGCATTTAATATATCACCATTAAATAAGATTAAAACTGTAAGATTGAGGAAATCCACCTTCCACTTTTAATTTGCTGAGAGTTTTGATCATGAATTGGTATTGAACTTTGTCAGATGCTTTTCTGAGTACATTAAAATTCTTTATGTTTTTTCTCTTTTATTCTGGTAGTACATCTATTATAACAATTTATTTTTAAATGTTAAAACTGTGTTACATTCCCAAGATAAACCCTAGCTCGTCATGATGTCAAACAGGATGATTATCTTTGTATATTACTAAATTTTATATGGTAATATTTGTTAAGGAATTTTTGTATCTATATTCATTGATACTGAGCTGTAATTTTCTTTTCTCATAGTATCTTTTTCAGATTTGGTATCAGGATTAAGCTGGCCTCATAAAAGGAGTTGAGGAAGCTTCCATCCTGCTCCATTTTCTGAAAAAAAGTTTGTTTGAGATTATTATTATCTTGTCCTTCAATATTTGATAGACTTCACCATGAAACAATTTGTCCTAGAGTTTTCTTTATGGGAAGGACTTTGATAGTATATTTAATTACTTTAAGAGAGATTGACCTATTAAGATTTTAAATTTCATCTTGTGTTGATTTTGGTAAATTCTGTTTTTTAAGATTTGTCCATTTTTTCTAAGTTTCCAAGTTCATTAACATAAAGTTGTTTGTTATAGTTATTTATTATCTCTTCAATATATTCAAATCTCTAGAGACATCTTTTTCATTCCTGATAGTGCTAATTTTTATTCCCTTATTTTAATTTTTCTTGATCAGTCTAGCTAGGAATCGGGAAATTTGTTGATCTTGTAAAGAACTAAGCTTTGGTTTTCTTGATTTTCTCTATTTTTGTTTTCTTTTTTATTGATTTATGCTTTTTAAAAAAGAATCATTTTTTCCTTCCTTCTGTTTCCTTTGGATTTAATTTGTTCTTTTTTCTAGCTTCTCAGGTGGAAACTTGAATCATTGCTTTTATGCCTTTATCTTTTTCTACTATGAACACTTATAGCTATAAATTTCTAAAATACTAAAATATTCTAAAATTCTAAAATACTTAACTATGCCACACAAATTTTGACTACTTCATAATACTTTCCCTGTGATTTCTTCTTTTGTTCACGAGTTCTTTAAAAGTATGTTCTCAATTTCCAAATATTTGAGGGTTTCTAGGTATTGTATTGTTATTTTTACTTTAATTGAATTATGGCCAGACAACATATTTGGTAGAATTTCAGTCATTTGTAATTTATTGAGACTCTGTTTATAGCATACCAAATTGTGTTGGTAAACGTACCATGTACACTTGGAAAAGATGTATATTCTGCAGTTGCTGGGTGCACTGTACTATAAATGTCAAGTAGGCTAGTGTAGTTGAGAGTGATATTCAGGTCTTCCATGGGCTCACGGTGTTTGGGGAAATTTTTTTGTGTGGGTTTTTTTTTGTTTTTTGTTTTTTGTCTTGTTGTTCTAGTAATTACTGAGAAAACAGTCGTAAGATCTCCAGTATGACTTTGGATCTATTTATTCAGTAATTCTGTCAATCTTGTTTCAAAATATTCTATTATTAGGTACACATCCATTTATTATTTTTACTTCCTTCAGATGCATTGCCGTTTTTATCGTTATGAAGTGTCTCTATGTCTGGTAATACTGTTTGCCTTAAAATCTAGTTCATATCATATTAATATAGTCGCTCCAGCTTTCTTATGCTTTCTCTTTTTCCATGCTTTTCTTTTCAAACTCTCTGTTCCATGTATTTAAATGATATGGAGAACACATAGATGAGTTTTCATTTTTTACCCATTCTGGCAATTTCCATTTTTAATTGGTGTTTATCTGTTTACATTTAATATAATTATTTGTTTGGATTTAGATTTACCAGTTTGTATTTGTTTTCACCCTTCATTCCTTCTACTTCTTTGTTCCTCTCCCTTCCTTTCCTGCTTTATTTTGATTTAATTGAATATATTCTAGAATTCTGCATTGGTTTGGTTCTTCAGGAAGCAGGTGCCAAGATGAAGTTCTTTGTGCAAGGTAAAGAGGAGAGAGAGCAGGCATCTGACGTCTGTGAAAGGAGGGACCAAAAAAGGAGAATAAGGTAGAATGAACCTCAAACTGCATTATGGTTTTTAGAAAGTCTCTGCCAGCTTGATGTAAGATTTTGGTCAAAGATTGCTGATAGATGAGTGTTGCACTGGTGTAATTGGCCAGGCGTGCATATCTCTGTCGTGTTCAGTCATTGACTAACTGCAAAGAACATAGCTTTGATTCACTCACCATGGATCCCAGAGGGGCTGTCATTGGATACTGTCAGCTAACTGCACTCATCACAGCTGATTGTGGAAGGGAAATCCAAGTGAGACACCTTCATGGCTACCACAAATTCCATTTTAATTTTTTATTGGCTTTTTAATTGTGTCTCTTTGAATTAATTTTTAATGGTTGCTGTAGAGATTACCATGTATTATTTTTAGCTTTTCACATACTACTTAGCGGTAATATTGTAGTGCTTCATGTCAAGCATTGGAACATTGCAACTGCCTCACTCCTCCATCCTCTGTGCTGTCATTAGCATGTATTTATGTTACATCTATTTATGTTATAAGCCCCACGATATAGTGCTATACTTTAAAGAAAAAAAAGAATAATTGTATGTCTTTGAAAGAATTTCAGTGGAGTGTGTGTGTATGTTTGTATATGTGTTTTACACTTACTCACATATTTATCATTTACTGTTTTCAGTAATCTTCCTTCCTTTCTGGACCCAAATAACCATTTGTGGAATTTATTTTTGTCCTATAGAACTTTCTTTAACCTTTCAAGTAGTGCAGATCTGCTGGCAATTAACTCTTTTAGGTTTTGTTTTTCTGAAAATGTCTTCATTTAGCCTTAATTCTGTAAGAATATTTTTGCCAGATATAGAATTCTGGCTTGACCGTTATTGTTCCTGTGGCATTATAAAGATGCCATTTTTCTATGTCCTAGCCTACATTACTTTTGATGAGAAAATAGTGTAGTTTTATCCTAGTGTAATTATATCCATATATAATATGCCATTTTCCCCTGGTTGCTTTCAAGATTTTCTCTTTGTCTTTGAATTTTAGTAGTTTGAATATGTGCCCTGAAATGGGTTTTTATTTTGTTTTGTTTTTATTTGTCCCATTTGGGGTTCAAAGAGGTAAATTTATATCTTTGTTTTTACCAAGTTTTGGCAAATTTGGATTATTATTTTTTTAATCTTGTTCAATTCTTTTTTTCCTTGCACATTCTCTCTTCATCTATTGTTCTGGGATTTCAATTACACATGTGTCATACATGCTATTTTATCCCAGTGGACCCTGAGGCTTTGTTCATTCTTAAAGTTCTCTCACAAATCGGATAATTTATATTGTTCTGTCTTCAAGTTTTTGATAACTTTTTATTACTTTTTTTTCTTACCTTCTGTTAGATCATCCAGTAAATTTTCTTTAAAGATTTTTTGTTTATCTTTTCTTTTGAGGATGGGTTTTCCTGTTCTTTGAATATCTAGTAATTTTGGAATGTACCTTGGACATTGTTAGCGATATGATATAGAGATTCCAAATTATGTCACATACCTTAAAGAGTATTGATTTTCTGTTTTAGTAGACAATTAATTTAACAGAAGTCAAATGCCAAGTTTGTCTTCCCTGTGATGAACAACAGCAGAAATCTGTTTAGTTCTTGCCATCTTAGCTGGGCTACTTGAAGTCTGCTACACACATGTATAGCATTGAGAGGAGTCAGAAATTTGCTCAGAGTATATGTACTGAATTTGGGCCTTCCCCTCTGTGGCTATCTTTTTTCTCCCGCATTTTATAGCTGCTATCATCTCTAATTTCTCAACTAGTAAGAGGGCAGAGATCCAGTCACCATGTGGATCTGACTGACTGGGTCTCCCCTTAAATAAAAAACTGTAAAACATGAGTAATTTATCAAGAGCCATTCTTCTAAGTGTTATCCTCTCCATATCCCCACCCACCACCATCCCCCAATAGCTCTTTCCTGCTCTTGGTCACTCTCCAGTGCCTTCAGATAGCTATTTTTTAGTGTTTATCCAGAGTTTATGATTGTTATCTGTGAGAAGGTTGGTCTGATATGAGTTACTTTTATGACCAAAAGCAGAAGTCTATTATCCCACTTTATAGGTGAATTTGAAAGACACCTTACATTAAGTTTAAGTACCTTACCCAAGGTCATACAGTTGGTAAGTGGCAGGGTTGTGATTTGAACACAACCCAGAGTCTCAGGATTTCTTCCAAGAGTAGACTTTAATGGTATGAATTTTCAGGACAATGGCAGGAAGTATAGGAATTACTATTGGAGTCCTTGGCCCTTACAGTGATGTTAATCCCTATTGGGCCATTGTAAAGATCTTATTATTTAGTGGATGCTTCTTATGTTTTGGGCATTTACATTTTTTTATATGTAAGTTTACACACAAGTTGTGGTCAAGGATTATGTTGTTCTTGGTATATGTTGTCTTTAGTTATGAGAAATCTCATATTTTCAGGATCTTGTGATGTGTTCCTGGTCCATCTTACTTAGAAGCTGGTGATGTTAATCATGAGTTCTTTCAGTGATTAAAACAGAGAACTTTTGAAGGAAAGTAACATCAACAATAATCCAGTGAATGTTTAGAAATTATTTATTGAAGAAACTCAAGACCACAATTATGGGGTAGTTGGCTTTTAAAAATGCAAATCTAAGATTAATTTAGCTGATGCAAACCATAGACTTTGGAAGCTTAACAATAGGACCAAGCTTGAGTATAATTTGTTTTAGAGTTTCTGCTCCTTCCTTCTTGTTTCCCCCTTTTCCTCCTCTGGCCTAAGTCAGTTTCAGTTAACATTCATGAAATGATTCATTTCTTCTTATTCCTCTAACCTTTGATTTTATGTTCACTTTGCATTTTCGAATCTGACTTGCTTCATGTTGACTTCACCATAATTTGTAAGCTGATTTGTAATGAAATCTTATTCATGGATGTTATTTTCAAAGTAAAGGAAAAGGCCTATGTAATTTACTTTTGGAATTTTCTCATATCCCACACCAGTGCTCTGATACCATACCCATGCTGACTAGCCAATAAAGAGCAGGGGTTCAATATTTGATTGATTGATGGTTCTGAATCCCAGCCAGTCAGTTCTGGGAAGGTGGGCTTATCTTCTGAGTTTAATAAAACTGAGTCCTTGAAGGCCATGATAAAGATTTTGGCTTGCATCCTAAGAATAACCAGAAATGATGCAGAGTTTTAAGCAGTGGAGTAACAAGCCCAGATTTAAATTTTTAAAATAATTACTCTGAATGTTTGTGGAGCAGTTCAGTATAGCCAAGTTCTAGAGGATAGAAATTAATATAAATGATTAAAGTTTCACCCAGGGATATAATCTTGAGGAACTGATACCCCAGATAGTCGTCAAGCAGAACTCCCAAGTTTATTTCTCTCAACTAAAATGTTGAAGAATATTGAGAAACAAAGTTAGAGACTGATTTTTTCTTTCTTTCTTTTTTTTTTTTTTTTTTTTTTTTGGTCAAGACCTGGAATGTGAGTATTATGCATTTCTGAAAAGAGACATTTTATTTTTATAACAAAAACTTAAAGCAATGCAAATATAAGGAATTAGGGAATTGAATATCAAAAAACTACTAAAGGGCGCCTGGGTGGCTCAGTGGGTTAAAGCCTCTGCCTTCAGCTCAGTTCATGATCTCAGGGTCCTAGGATCTAGGCCCACATGGGGCTCTCTGCTCAGCAGGGAGCCTGCTTCCTCCTCTCTCTCTACCTGCTTCTTTGTCTACTTGTGATCTCTGTCTGTCAAATAAATAAATAAAACCTAAAAAAAAAAAACCCCTACTAAAAATGGCAAGTTTATATTTTATGCCTATATAGAAATGGATATAATAATTTGTTAATTTTGGCGCCTGGGTGGCTCAGTTGGTTAAGTGACTGCCTTCGGCTCAGGTCATGCTCCCAGAGACCCCAGATTGAGTTCCACATCAGGCTCCCTGCTCAGCGGGAAGCCTGCTTCTCCCTCTCTCGCCCCCCTGCTTGTGTTCCCTCTCTAGCTGTGTTTCTCTCTGTCAAATAAATAAAATCTTAAAAAAAAAAAATTAAAGATGTAGAATTCATGTTTATAAGTATGAAAACAATCATGTTTTCTCTTAACAAAAATATACAAAAATAAAGATGAAACTTGTTATACTTTATTATCCACTAAATTCTATTGCCTAACAGCTGTTAAAAAGTTATGCTGCTTAAAATGAGAAAACAAATCTAATATTATTTCAGTAACCATGAAAATCTGGGCTAAAAGCACTGAGATGCTGCTAAGAGAGCAAAAATTTTCGAGAGATTAAAAACTTTCATATGAAAATGTACTCTGACGTGTTTCTTCTTCCCAAACATTTGTGGAGATTGCGGAAATTCTAAATGTGTTTTAGAACAAGAAATTGACAACTCCAGAAATAAATAGTTTTGGTTCCTGCTTCAGCTGCTATTTATTGACAGGTTATAACAAGGTTAATAATGATTTGTTTGATTGATTCCCCCAAATTTTTGTAGATTTTTGTGCTTCTCATATGTAACTTGCTAAATCATAACACTCATATTCCTCATTAAAATTAACACTAAAGGATGCATATGTAAAACAAACGTGGGTGGAAAAAGATTTCTGAGGGAAAAAAAGTCAGCCAAAGGTGCACTGCCCCGGGGGCAGCAAGTGGGGTATCAAGTTACTGTGTTTTTGCAAACAGTGTCAAGTCTGTCTTCTGGGCTGAAAAACTGGCAAATAACAGCTCTCCCTCATATTTCCTGAGGTCATTTGCACCATTTTAAAGGATAAATCATAAATAGACCTTTGAACTAAGACAGTCTCGCTGGACCTATCCTTTTGCGACTGACTTCCAGTCTCAATGGGATATTGAAGGGGAGGCTCGATAGAGTGAACAGTAGGATCCTTGTCCGGGAATGACTGCCTGGCAATTGTTTCATGGAAAACAGGGAGGGGTGGGGGACAACAACCCTGCTCTGTTCACTGGCTCTTTAATTTAGATTACCAATGATAAAGCCGGGGCTACGGCTAAAGAAAGGTAGGATGCATACGCAGAAACATTAGTGCTAATATGCTGCAGAAAGACAAGATAAATCAGCTCAGCTCTCATACATCACTGAGGGAGAAGCTGATTGCAACCTGACCATGTGCCTGAGTAGTCCCATCAGTGAGAAGAACAGAACATGGATTAAAAAAAACTAGAATGTACCCTTAGGGCTCCTGCCGCGCTGGACCTGGAAGAAGTGTCTGGTGTAAGTTTCAGCTTGTTTTATCCACGTATTTACCAGTGTGTTCCCACGCAGGAGCTTGTTTCTCTTTCTGTGTTTTCATGAAAGCTTCAAGCATGTTTATTTACAGTCGTAGACTTCATTCCGTTCGGATGTAATATCAACCTAATAAAGTTCTTTACAGAGGACAGTTTAGCCCAGTGTTTATCCAGGACAGAGAAAAATGTGAAAAAGTGATGGTTCTCATTACTGTCTATGGGAAGCCTGTGGGTGAGTGTTGGTGTTTTTGTTTTTGTCTTGTGTGGAGGTGAGGGGTTAGAGAGGTGGATTTTAAACTAAAAACTCAGTTCTTTTGCCATTCACTTAAAAAAAAATGTATTGGTAACCCAGCATTTCGTTCCTCCTGTGGTCTTTTGTTTTGAAAAACTGTGTTTGAATATGTAAGCCAGACTGCTCGGAACGCATTATATTTTATAACTGGGATGTTTGTATTGTTTCATATCTGTTATTAGACAAAATAATCATAAAGGGTGTTTTCTATGGACCTTTTTATATTCCAAAATTAAATACAGATGGTAATTTCCAGCAGTTTTAAAAATTTGTCAATTATTTAATTTAGCATCACTTAAGCATCTGCACAGGGAGAAAGCTGAGATGGTACAGAAGCTGAATAAGCATTGATTGCTCGTCTGAATTGCATCTTTAAAGTTTTTGCCTCAAATCTCTGATTTCACAGTTTATTTTTACCAAATTAGATTATCATATTTCATTATCAAGACTGCACATGGGTGGAACCCTCTCAGATATCCTACATTTCCCGTTCAAACAGTGCGCAAAGCGCCTGCTGATTGTTACTCTGAGGGAGATTCTCATGCCGGCTCCCCAAGAAGATGACTTAAATAATGCATGGGTAAGACTGAAGCAAGATGGAATTTATGGCCCAGACACTGAGTTCAGGCTTTTGTTCAGAGGAAAGATTGCATGAGTGCGAGCATATAACATACTCCCGGGCTCCAGGGAAAGGGCGTTAACTGAATGAAATTAGTGGCCACATGCTGCTGTTCCACATGTTATTCAAAACAAGCCTGAAACAGTCCACAGAGCCTAAACTGACCCTGAAGTGTGGTTTGAGGAGGGGAGTTAGGGGACACTGGAAGTGTCAGCCACAAACAGGTGCCCCTGGCTGAAAATTCCATGGGACAGATACAGGAAGTGAGTGTTTGGTAGGGGGCGGGGCGGCCCTAGAGAGGATTGATGTGCCACTGTTGAAAGCAGCATGGCAGTCTCGTTAGGAAGAATAGACCTTGGCCAAACTGCAGCGTTCTATATATTATGTCTTCCATCTTGTCCTAATTAGAGGAATATGTCTGCTGAATCCTAATCTCTTTAATTGTTGATAGAGCAGGCGTGCGATTTGCTATAAATACACATGAGCATTCATTTCTGAAATAATGGCTGTTGCCAAATATATTAGACCGACAGGAGTGCTGGACTAGGGAAGGCTGTGCTGAATAGTTGGGTTTTGGAGGTAATGGACCAGTTGAGAATCATTGCACAGCTGGGCCGGCAGCTGCACCCAGTGCTCTGTCAAGTTTGGCCTCCAATTTCCTTGAACTTGTCCTTGTCTGCCAAAATGATGAACATAGCAAGAGCCTGTTTCAAATGTGCCTGCTGCAAGCAAAAAAGACCCTTCCCCAGGAGTCCTTGTCAAGGTATGTAGTCAACACCAGCAGTGGCCAAATGAAGTATTGATTAGGGAATAGGAAGTTTGAAGAGTCATAAAAAAAAAAAACAAACAACGAAAGGCAAAGTGATAGAATGAGGTAAGCTGGCAGAAGACCAGAGGATATTAAAAGGCTGCCCTAGGTCATCACTGTCCTAACTAAAGGACATATGGAAAAATCCCATAATAATATCCAGCAATAATTATTTTGTAGTTAGGAAAAAATAAATAGGCCCGTGGGTTGGAGGCAGCCCAGTAACCTCAACGCCTTTTTTCCTGACATTGTATTGGTCTGATATTCCTTGGGCCTGGGTCAAGAGGAAGTGTCATAGAAAGCATTTTATATTAAGAAGCATCCAGTGACTGAACAATGTGATTAGTGGCAAGCCAAAATACGAGTAGCAAGGATCCTCCTTCCATTTCTTGGTCCTGGCTTGAGCAAGCATTTATTTAGCACGTGCTATGTATCCAGGATGTTCTGGATACACACTCTAACCAAGTAGATTATAAACTCTTTGAGAGAAGACTAGTGGATTATACTTCTCTTGTATAAATCCCATTTCTTGAAAACCATTGCCTTGATACGGTAATAATTGCAAGTCTGTCTACTTCCTTGACTTTGAAGAGATTAAATATCAAATCTTAGCCATGCAAATGCTTTATTTTCCTGCTCCAGCAAAGATGACGCTCCACTCTTCCGATCTGAGAGCTAGTGACTTGAGCACTTCAAACAATGTCATTTGGGACAAAATACCTAACCTCTGGGAGAGTCTATTTCCTCATGTGTGAAATGAAGAAAGTAATACTCATTATACAGGACTGTGAGGAGGAGAGGTGCCTAGTGCAGAGGCGGTGCTCTCCTCCTTCACAGGGAATAAGCAGGATAAATCACGTATGGACTGTCTGCTGGGCGTTGAGGTGGGTATGGGGAGAGAATGAGGAGGGCAGCAGGGAAGCTGGCTAGGAGTCTGTAACAGAACCTTTTTTTTTTTTTTTTTAAAGATTTTATTTATTTGACAGAAACACAGCGAGAGAGGGAACACAAGCAGGGGGACTGAGAGAGAGAGAAGCAGGCTTCCCACGGAGCAGGGAGCCCAATGTGGGACTAGATCTCGGGTCTCCAGGATCATGACCTGAGCCGAAGGCAGTTGCTTAACCAACTGAGCCACCCAGGCGCCCCTGTAACAGAACCTTTGGTGAGAATATGACCTGAGGCAGGATAGTACCAGTGGAAACACAGAAAAGGATGAATCTGAAATACATTTTAAAGGAGAAATTGATAGCAAATGGCAGCTGATTATATATTAAGGTAGGATGAAGAAGAATATTATAAAGAAGAAATAACCATGGTGCTGAAGGAAGAGATTATGGGTTTGTGATAATGGCAAGGCTGGGTGTGTGTGAGCGTGTGCGTGCGTGCATGTGTGTGTGTGTGTGTGTGTGTGTGTGTGTGTGTGTGTGTGTGTGGTGTTTGTTCTCCAAACCCAAAAAGATGAAACAATACAGTTCTTCAGGGACTTATAAACCAAGGAAACATGAGAGAAGAGGAAATTGGAGTGCTTAGTTAACTTATGTAAAGGGAAAGAAAAAAATCAATAATAAACCAATAATATAGGACTATTGCTGACAATAGAGTAAGAATTCAAAGGAATTGCTTAAAATGGCAAATCTATGTTTGGAGTTTTTCCCAGACAAGACCCACAATCATCAAATAATAAGGCTCTTCTGCAGTCTTGGAACTTAATTTAAGTTTTCCTGAGTTAAAAAAAGTGCCACCGAGAGGATACAAATAGTGTCAGGGCTGGGAAGAAAAAGAGCATGAGGAATGGAAATTCTCAAAATAGCTTAGTTCTAAAGAGGAGATGGAAGCCAAAAGATAGCTGGTTGACCTTTCAGAACTTAACCGTTCATTATGACTTGTCAGAAAGTGTCAGGAAGTTTGACAACTGTTGTTCCTTAAATAATTTATTGTGATTTTTCAGGAAATTCAAGCAGGAATCAAAACTATGCCAAACCAAATGGTTGTGGACTGGCAAATAGGTTGTGGTCCAAATGCTCATTTGCAAATCCTTTATCGGAGCAATGTTGTAGATGTCTCCGGGGTACTTTTCGAAATTCTATACAACTCATCCTATAGTGGATGTCATGTACATTTGCAATAAAAAATTGATAGCAAAAAGACTTTATGTTAATAATTAAAACACAAGCAATATCATAAGAATTGAAAGTGTTTTGAATTGCCAGTACTTGGATAAGTGTAGCTTAATTACAAGTTAGTATGGGATGTGGCTATTTTAAAACTTATGTCCACTTTCATTGGCTTTAAGAGACTTCAATTTCTTTAATTTTTTTTAAATTTCTTTAATTTTTAAATGTAGGGATTTTCTTGTCCTTATTTTATGAATTTTAACTTTAATAATATCTGCCACATTTTCACCCACTGAAAAAAGGAGAATGAAGATGAGATAAAGAGGGGGAGAAGGAAAGAAGGAGATACCTAGGGTAGCTGGGACAAAAGTTAAAGAGGAGAAAGAGCAGGTTTGAAGAATGGGTGAGAAAGGTATTGCACGAAGGGAAATTAAGGGAGCTCTAGCATTGAGAAGAAAGTGTATGAGAATGAACATGTTGCTCTTTTTTTTTCAATGTTCTAAGATTCATTGTTTATGCACCACATGTGCTGCTCTTAAGGAGTAAAAAATAAGGGAGACCACTGGGCCTAAGAGCTTGCTGGATCAGCCACCAGGGGGTGCTTAAGACTCAGAGAAGTTCTTTCTTGAGTTGGTGATGTGCTCATGTGACTGGTAGACTTGAGGATAGGAACATTTGATCCCCTGAGTTTCCCCTTTTTAACCCCCTCTTGTTGCCAATGCCTTCCCTTTTCGGTGTGGATACCATGGCCTATCGTTTCAACTACCCTCTCACCAATATTTTCGGTTTTCCCATTCATCTATTCAGTAGAGATGTATTGAATGATTCCTGTTTGTCAGGCATTGTAGTATTAGGTACTTAGAAATGAACAAAACAGATTTGTGCCAGCCCTTGGTGCCTCCCAGGCCAAATAAATACTATCCCTTAATCAATGCAGTTGTGTGCTTTCTCCTGCCTACAACTAGACTGCTAAGCACTGCTTGAGAAAATCATGCCACTGTCCATGCTGTGATACACCTCTGATCTCAGTTGGACCCCTCGGTATAGCTCAGGGATCCTTATGTGTTTTCCTGATGTATTAATGACATTCTCTCCAACACCTGTTTGGAGACTTTTCAACTTTTCTCCAGTCTTTGACCAAACCACATCAGTAGGTAACCTCACATCTCAGCATGCAGGATTTCAACTTCCTGCCACTGGATCGATTACCTGCATAACCCAAATGAAACTAATTGCCTTGAGGACCGTTCAGCTTGGTGATAGTCAAATCTGACTCCAGAACGCCTTGGAAGACAATGGAAGTCTTTACTGAAAGTTTCTTGGGGAGTCAACAAGACCAAAAGAGGAACTAATCCCAGAACACATAGTCAGATTTCCTAAAAATTGTTTTTATGCATCTTCCTCTCTGAAGTCTGCTCCTCTTGGCAGCTATCAGTTTATAGATGGTTCCTGACTTAAAGTGGCTCGACTTAACCGTTCTGTGACTTTACAGTGATGTGAAAAAAATATGCACTCAGTAGAAACCAAACTTTGAAGTTTGAATTTTGATTGTTCCCAGGCTAGGGATGTGTGGTACCACACTCTTTTGTGATTCTGGGCTCCCAGTTGCCATGTGATCACAAGGGTAAATAACCAATACATTTAGAAATATTCTGTGTTTCACTTTCAGTACAGCAGTCAGTGAATTATTATGAGATGTTCAACACTTTTTTACAAGATAGGCTTTGTGGTAGATGATTTTGCCCAATTGTAAGCTAATGTAAGTGTTCTGAGCATGTTTATGGTAGGCTAAGCTAAGCTATGATGTTCAGTGAGCTGTGTGTGTTAAATGCATTTTTGACTTATGATATTTTCAACTTTCAGTGGGTTTATTAAGATGTGACCCCGTCATAAGCCGAGAAAGATATATATCCTCATTTTCTGTCCTCCTCTGCCTCCTCACCTACCCCCACATTAATTCATCTCATCTTACTCCTGTCTGTCTGCTCTCATTCCTTCACAGGTAGAACAAACCAGTCTATCTTGGTGTTTGCCACTTTCCTCCCACCCCTAACCTCAGTCAGCACAAGTCCTAGATAGTTCAGCAAGCAAATTATCCTTTTTCTGAGTGAGAGCAAGCCATTGCACATATTGGTGACTTAACACACACATTCATTTTTAAACTGTCCATTTGTATTCATGTGTTCCACCTTGCCCCAGGTTAAAATAGAAGAGGTTTTCCCTCTTCTGATTTCTCCACCTGTGTTTTGTACCTCATTCACCTTCATATTTTGGGGGTGCTTGCTTTATGCACACTTGCTCTATTTCCTTTATCTTTCACTTTTTCATCTGTAGTAGAAACTTCTCATGAGAGTGTGCAGGGCTGCTAGCTGCTCCAATCTTAAAACAAAACAAAACAAAACAAAACTTTCATCTTCTCTTCATATTCTTTCATCTCCTCTCCTAACTTTTTCTCCCTTTCTGTAGCTAAACTTCTCAGAGGGTTTGTCTATGTTTATTGGGTCCTTCCTTCCCAAACACTCCTCAAGCCACTATGATTTAAATTCTACCCCAGTCACTTCATGGAAGTCCCTCTAGCTAAAGGCACCCACTGCCTATTTGTTCTGAATATGAAGAGGATTCTCAGTCCTTAATCTTTCTACACCATTTGACACTGTAGATCACCATCCTCTCTGAAATATAGTTTTTCTGTAGCTTCTCTGTTCTCTCCTATGTCTTGGTCTCTGTCTATCTTTCTTTACATACTGTTAAAATATAGATGATATTCAGGGGCACTGTTCTTTTCTGACTTTGGGAGGAATAGGGTGGGAGTCCCATCCTTTCCCAAGCCTTCTGTTAATATGTACATGCTTTTGACTTTGTGCTTGGGTCACAGATTTCTGCTTGGAGATCTCCTGCAAACTAAGGATTTGACCCCAGCATGGGGCGTTCAGGAGGTAGGTGATAATTTGCTAAATGCCTCTTCTCTCCAAAACACTTCCCTCAGACACCCCACAACCTTCATTTATTCTGTTACATTGATCTCCCTTGGGGCTGAAACGCTAACTCTGAATTCTCCTTACATTCTTTCTCACTCTATTATTTATAGATAAACTTGGGTGGAATTTGTCCCTTTAATAAACTAAAGTTTTGGAATTCAAAAGTCTTTTTTGTCCCCAAACTGGTTATTAAAATAAAAAGTACTTTGACTTTCTATGCTTTGGATTAAAAAGAAAAAAAAATCTGTGTAGACACCCAGTTGGCCTCTTTGTTTCCTTCAGGTCTTTTTGTATCCTTGAGGTAAGAACTGAGTGATCCTGAAACAACACAGGGGGTCAGCAGGGCTGAAGGGCAGAGGAGCAATGGGACACAAACTCCTTAATATTTTAACATACACTGGAAAGCAGAAGGTAAATGAGTTGGTTTTACTTATCGTCTGACACATCATCCAAGAGAAAAGACTTTTGAGACTAAACATGAAGGTCCATGAAAGTACCCTTTTGCTTATCATTATCGGAAATTGTACCTATATCACTTTATAACCAGAAATGATTGGAAGATTCTAATTTTCAGCACTTTGTGCATAAAATGGATTTTCAAGTAAGGATGTGGCTACATGTTAGGTATTTATGATGAATTGAGATGAGAGAGAGAACTGAACTGACTGGCCTCCTCCAGCTTCACCCTGATCACATGGGCAGAGACAAGCATTCATCCAGACCGACCTATAAAGGCAAGGGTGGTAGATGTTCAAGTAATTGTTGTGAACCTTTGAGCTTTAACTACATTTTGGAAAGGTTTCATGGGACATGGAAGAAGTCTAGTGACTTAGGACAGAAAAATAAAATTTTTCACTGCTTATTTAACCGTTAAAGCAATTTTGTTGAAGAATATAGAATATATTTGAAATTTCATGAGAGAAAGAACGTGGAATACCTTTCATAAATTCACATCATGCCATACCTAAGTTAATCCAAATTTTAACTGTTTATCAGTGATGGGGAAACTGGAGAAGGTAGGACATGCTTCAGTTGTTGGGCTCTTATCATCCAGGCATGAGGTTGCAATTTCAACGGATTGGACTCAAATGAACAGATTATTGGACCACCTAACAAAATGGGCATCCCAGTAATCAATATCTGAAATAATGAAAGCATGAATTAAATGTTTTTTTGATCAATATTATTCACACAACTCATATCCTTAATGATAATGCTTAGCTGAAAGAAAGACCTTTGTTTCAAGGTTCATTTGCAATCCTCACAGAGCTCTAAATTTGTTTTGACATCCCTGTGCTTCTGGAAAATATGAGGCCTGTATTCCACTGTGTGGAATTAGAGCAGACTGCATAATAACATATTCTTACATAACACAGACCATCTCTACTTCTTTATTCTAAGCCACCTGGGTGGCTCAGTCATTAGGCCTCCAACTCTTGGTTTCTGATCTGGTCGCAATCTCATGGGTGGTGAGATCAAGCCCCACATCGAGCCCCACATGGAGCTCTGTGTTCAGCGGGAAGTCTGCTTGATGATTCTCTCCCTCTGCCCTAACCACCCCCCATCTCTCTCTAAAATAAATACATAAATCTTTAAAAATACAAAACAAAACAAACAGCAAAAGGAAAAATGTAGGGTTGCAAGCAGAGTAGAAGAAACCTTGGAATGGGAGGGCAAGGAAGAGCCATGGGTATAATTCTCTCTGGTTCATTGTGCTCATACCTTCTTTTTTTCTTTTTTTTTTTAAGACTTTATTTATTAATTTGACAGAGAGAAACACAGCAAGTCAGGGAACATGAGCAGGGGGAGTGAGAGAGGGAGAAGCAGGCTTCCCGCCGAGCAGGGAGCCCTATGCAGGGCTCCATCCCGGGACTCCGGGATCATGACCTGAGCCGGAGGCAGAGGCTTAACGACTGAACCACCCAGGCGCCCCTGTGCGTATACCTTCTTTAAAGGGACACTTCTTACACAGAGATCCAGAAATGACAAGCAGCTGTTTGTCTGAAACTGACCCTCCCTGTTAATTTAGAGGGCAGAATTACAGTTCAGCTTCACCATAACTAAGAACTAAGAGTTCTATAGTTTTTCCTAATCTAAAAGGAGAATGTAGGAAGGGCTTTAAACTCTTAAAAAAAAAAAAAAAAAACAAATTACATTCTAAGTTCTAAAATTCAGTGTTGGAATAAATATGTTTCTATTAAGTCACACTGGGAGCACTGCAGAAGGCAAGATCTGTGGACGTGGTCTTCCCAAAATTCTAGTGTCCAGGCAAATCTGTCACAGTCCTCAGCTCACGCCATGGCAGAGGAGCAAGCAGAGCTGCAAAGACAGGCAACTCATCTCCACCACTTACTGTTTCCAGCAAATTTGGCATTTTGCAAAATGAGTCTTATGGTAGTCAGGCCATTCTAGGCCTCTGGTAAGGATGGCAGTTCTTCCTGAGACCTGAACAATGCTGTAATCACTCACTTATGTCTTCTTGCCATTAGAACTAACTGATCTTCCACAGGAGTTTCTGATGTTTGTTCAGAAATCAGACGGCAGATGGCTGGAGAACCATTCTGACACATTCATACACAGTTGAGAGGGGTCCTAACTTGGAATAAGATAGAGGCAAACTTAGCCCCTGGTGAACTACAGTTCATGGCATCAAGCTAAGATTATTTTTATTTATTTTGTCATTTTTGAGACCTAACAAACACTGCATTCCCCAGCTAATAGTATTAGCCAACTAAGTTCTTTCAGGGAGAAGTTATAGAAGAATATTTGCTCTTTGAGATGTCCATCAGTCTTGAAGGATCTGGCTTAGAGGGACTGACACTTTACCCAACATCCCTTTCGGTTATTCATGTGCTTTTTTCCATTCATGCATTGACTCCTGTTGTGTACCAAGAGTTATTCTAGGCACAGTCTTTAGAGCAGTGAGCAAGACAGATTTATGATCATGGTAAAGTGTTCACCCAAGAAAACCTTTTCAAAAGGCACTTTTATTAGCACAAGAGCTTAGTATCATCACTTTTTATTGTCCATAGCTCATGTGGAAAAGGAAAATTTCCTTTGTTTAAGTCACAAGAGGTTTGGAGTCCTTTGTTTATAAAATCCTGGGAAGGCCTCTTCGACTTGAGGCTACAGGACATTTAAGTGACACAACCCAGGTCTAATCGGTGCAACTCAGCCTTTAATGTCAACAACACTTCCAAGAGCTGAGAGTGGCCTGCATGGAGAAACCATCTTCAGATAGTTTTTTCTAGAAGGAGAGGCATCTGCTTTTGACCCAACCACACGCCATGACTCCTGTTTTTGCACATTCTAGAAAGGCTTGACTTGCTAAAACGTGTTTGCCAAAATATGGAAAATAACACACAAAAAAACCTCCAGTCAAGGGCCTCGCATCTTGTAGGTGCTTAGAAAGGGTTTGTGGTACAGACTCTGAAGGTGACCAAAATCCTAATCAGATGCCAGAAGTGGGGTTCCAAAACAAAACTGGCTTTTTTCCCCTCTAAGTGAATCCCTAGAATGATTTATTTCTTTTCTGTAAAATGTGAATACTAATGCTCATGTCATGGGATTTTTAGGAGGTGGATACAATAACATGGGAAGGCTCTTCATAAACAGCTAGAAAGTTTACTCTAGAAAAAAAAAACAAGCCTGAGGCCTTGATAAATTCTTATGTATTATGTTCCTGTTGAATAGCAACAAGTTAAAAAGCAAACCACTAATATGCACTATTTTGAACCTTTCCAATTAAAATATTTAAAACGTTTTTGGCAAAAGTTCTTTCCCTATGGGTAATTCTATACCTTTATATTCTGAGGAAAATAGTAGGAAACAAATGAAGTCCAACATCTTGAATAGAGTTAAGGCAAGATTTTGAAATCACAGAAAATTGACTTCTGATACTTGGATGTCTTCACCCATGTTGCTGTGTAAAGTATGTGGGGCTAGGGAGTGTATTCCGAACAAATTGACTCAATCTTCAGGTTGTCAGCCCAGTTGCTAGGCCATTTGGCCCCTAACTGCATTTAGTGATTTTTATTAAGCTATACCATACAAAATTTCAGACATTCAACAACCTTGGGCCTACAAAAATGACAATTTCATCTATTCAGCCTAATGTTATTAGGCTGTTACTGAATAGGGATTCCTTTGTTTCTCTGGTCAGCCTGGTATAGACATCTAGAGGACAGGGATTGTATCCACTGTCCAACTGAAGTCTGGGCATCCGAGCTCAGACAATGTAAAATACGAAAAGAATGCCTAAAAGGTGTTTACATGTGAGCTGCAAGTGCCATTTCTGGCACCCTTCATGGAGACAGTGCAGTGGGAAGGTGCATCATAGGTGTTCAATCACTGCGGACGCCCTAAAGGTGAGCTCCTCACTCCCAGCAAATGTTCAGCTCAAACTAGGAGCCACGGTACCCCGGGTGTGCTGCTCCAGCCCAGAGTCCTCTCCTCCTTATTTCCACTTCCTTCTTTCCTAACCTCCTGTGCCGTCTCTGCTGCTTTTGCCTACAGCTTACCCAATTAAAGGGATTTAAGGTAACCGCTGCGCTGCTTTTTAAGCCTTTTTTATGGTACCCATAGGGTGGCAACCCGCAGTAGGAATGCCTCTTGCACCATGCCCTGCTCGCTGTATGACAAATGTATGTAGCTGGCGTGTCTGTGTCTGTGCCTTGTACACATATTACCAAGCCAGTTCCCAGGGTGACAAGCTGTCCAGCATGTCTTTTTTAAAATGAGGGTCCAATTAAACTTGTGGAGACTTTAAAGCCTCAAGGGAGAGAGAAAAAAATGCCAGCTCAATCTTTAAGCTTTTTATCCCCCTTAAGCAGCTGTGGTCTGTATCGGTTTATGTCAGGATTTGTTTTCCCATTCCTGTTTTTGAGAGGCCACAACCTTGCAGATGAGCCCTAAGATGGGGCTGTGGCTTTAGTAACGAAGTTCTGAAACCCACATAATTAATTCTAGATGGTAGCGTCTCCTTTCAGTTGCCGTGGAATGTTTTAGAATGACCGGGAATATCACCAGCAATCTGCTTCTGTATGCATGGATATAGCCAGGTGAGGTTATTTATCTATTCACGCCTGTTTCTTAGTCCTAAAATGACATTACGATTTTATCCTATCTATAAATTGAGATTTAAATTTATAAAAAATCCTGTGCAAAGCTATCTAACTGTATACTAAGGATTATGCAATTTGGATGAGCAGCTTGGGAATATTTCAATTTTGATCGAAACCTTTGAAATGTTTTGAAAAGAGCCATAGTACCATTAGGTCAGTTTAAATATTCAGTATAAAATTTATTTTATATTTCTATTTATTTATTTATTTCTATTAGAAGGGAAATAAACACCACTTGCCTACCTCAGGGTTCAGATAACTTACTTAAATGTGGCTTGGCCGTGGCCCACTGCTTTTAATTCACAGAAAGTCACATATATTTTCTAGGTGGGGAACAAAAGAGACGGTTACTTCTCCGTATGCAGCTCATCAAACTAGGCAATTGTACCTGAAGCCCTGCTAATTTGCAGGAATGAGGGACATGAATAAGACTTTTCTTATTTGGGTGACTTCAGAATGGATTCAGAATGTTGCTCAAAAGGGAAACTGATGAATTCCCTTACCTTCCATTTGTCCTGATTTTGGAGGTGTAGAGGCTCTCGAAAGACTGTTTTGATGGGTGTTGGCATGCCGTCTGCTGGCGAGAGAGCTGACTCAAGTGAAATGTGGCAATCATAGGAAATTTCTTTTTAAGAACTTGGAGAAATGCCTCACAGAGTTCAGGGGCCTATGGAGTGTAGTGGAGGGCAAGGCACAAAATCTTGATGATTTAGCTCAGCTTCTGACCCATTTTATATCGTTGAGCAAATCACTTAACTCTTCTGTGCCTGGGTTTTCACTGGTGAAATAGAAATAAGGTTCCCATTTCCTAGACCTCATTTGAAGGGATATTATATATTTTGACAAAAGGAAGAAACCAATTTCTTTTGGTACCAAAGGAAATTCTAAAGGGGATTCACAACAAAATTTTGAGATGATAAGCAAGTGCTTATTTCCAAGCAAATATATACTAAAACTAGGGTAAGTCCTTTGGATTAAAAAAAAAAAAAATTCATTGGGAAGTTACTATAATCCACACACTTTCCCATTTATTCTTCCATAGTTGTTTAATCCTCCCAGGAGGCTGGGTGGCAGTTGGTTACTGTCCTATTTATGGTTTTATGAATAAAGAAGCAGGCTTAGAGAAGTTAACCAGCCTGTTTGAGCCACACAGCAG
Organism: Spilogale gracilis; assembly: GCA_004023965.1. Classification (NCBI taxonomy): domain Eukaryota; kingdom Metazoa; phylum Chordata; class Mammalia; order Carnivora; family Mephitidae; genus Spilogale; species Spilogale gracilis. Next base: position 5,375 of record PITA01007595.1, on the reverse strand, counting down.
CGAAGGAGCAGAGCACACAAGCAAGCCTTCTGGTACCAGGTCCTTCTCATGGTACACCGCCCACCTTTGAGGTGACACTGAAAGACAACAGAACTAAAATAAAATAAATCTAAAATTTGATTCCTGAGAAAACAGGGTAATTGAAATACCTGTATTTAGTTTTGAAATTGTATCTTAGTTTACACCTTTTTGTCCTTCTGTCCTGGAGTCAACTATTTTCTCTTTAAGGTATAAATAATCAGATTGTTTCAACTTTATTGTCTCTACCAAATACATTTGTTGATTGCTAATGATTTTGACTGGTAGCTTTAGCCTCTGTTAACAAAAGTCTTCAGAGGCATATATGTGCAACACTTTCATTCTTTTTGAAAATACGTGGCTGACTGGCTTCTGATGAGTAATCTTAGCGGCACAGTTATGCCTGTTTTTATAATTTACAACTTCTAGATAAAGGAACTTTTTAAGCCAACTAGATGGACTGCCAGCTGCCAAGCCCAGGTTGTATATTTTAATGATGTATGACTTCATACTTCTGGGTGTCCTTTGCAATCATACTGCCCTGCACAAGCATGTTAAAGCTATTGTTTCACCAAATGTGCCCTTCCTTTGCCATGCGTTAGATATCATGGTTTTGAAATCTTGTCCAACGCGATGAAAAGCCGAACAAATACTGGCTTTTCTTTCCAGTTTCCCAAGCAGCAGTGGGTTGCAAACCCCATCTCACTTAGGCTCTCTTTGTCTATGAACAGTTCAGACTGACTGGAACACATTTATTGAATGCCCATTACTTGGGTGCATTAGTCAAATGCAATTGATTGTTATCATACACCACCAGCTCAGGGGAGGTAATGGGGCTCTTTAATTGAAGATGCTACTTAGAGAACAGAGTGTAAATCACTAAACACAAAATCCAATGATTTTTTTCACAGTAAATACAATGCAGACTATGACTGCATCCTCAATACAGCCAGACAAAAGAGGGATGGCTGATATTCAAGACTAGGCATCAGAAGGCTCCTAAGAACTTTTTCTAAGATTCATCCTGTTTTCATCTTGTCTTGAAATAATCTCATGCTTCCTATTGAAACCTTGGTCTAGAGGATGCCACTGTGTATATGCATACATGCACATTTAAGATTACAGTTAAAATATAAGAGAATTTATTAGAGAATACTTTGAAAACCAAGATATCCCAACTGTCTTCCATTCATTACAATCTTGGCATAGTCTTGGGACATTTTTAGAAACTATCAGAGCAGCTCCAAGTCTTTCCTCCTTGGCCCTTCAGCTGCTGCCTTTCTTTCCTAATACAACAATTACACAGAATCATTTAGCACAAACTAAAGATATATACAAGTGTGGCAATTTAAATAAAGATTTCCTTGCTGCCACTGGGTTTAAAGAAAAGAATTTAGGGGCTCTTGGATAGCTCAGTCAGTTAAACGTCTGTCTTCAGCTCAGGTCATGATCCCAGGGTCTTGGGATGGAGCCCATGTTGGGCTCCCTGCTTAGCAGAGTCGACTTCTTCTTCTCCCTCTTTGTCTTCTCCTCCCCACTGCTATTCTCTCTGTCTTTCTCACTCTCACATAAATAAATAAAATCTTAAAAAGAAGGAAGGAAAGAAGGAAGAAAAGGGAGGGAAGGAGGGAGGGAAGGAAAGAAGGAGGGAGGGAGGGAGAGAAGGAAGGAATGAAAGGAGGGAAGGGAGGAAAGGAAGGAAGGGAGGGAGGGAGGGAAGGAAGGAATGAAAGAAAGGAAGGGAGGGAGGGAAGGAAGGAAGGGAAGAGGGAGGGAGGGAAGGAAGGAAGGAAGGGAAGAGGGAGGGAGGGAAGGAAGGAAGGAAGGAAGGAAGGAAGGAAGGAAGGAAGGAAAGGGAGGGAAGGAAGGAAGGAAAGGGAGGGAAGGAAGGAAGAAAGGAGGGAGGGAGGGAAGGAAGGGAGGAAAGGAAGAGTTTAAAGTCCAGTCCAAGATCTGGAAGACAAGCCACTTCCTACTCTAGCCAAACCTTGTTCTTCCAGGCTTCTTTTCATACTTGGTGGGGTTGGGGCCCCAACTAGACCCAATTACCTCGCACACTGAGGACTCACCTCTCAGAGTAAAGACCTCTCCCTTCTGCCCTTGCTGCCTGCACCCTGGAAGATACCCAGCCAAGGGCTGCTCTGAAGCTCTTCCTTAACTGGTCTTAAGACCCTGGAGAGCATTAGTATGAGGGACAGTCTGTCTCCGGAGAGCAGTGAATCTCGTTAACTATTGAAAAGATAGTGCTCTGTGATTGCAAACAAACTAAAAGCCTTCAGTGTGAACAGAGCCTCATTATTTTTTGTTCTCTTGCTGTAAGATGATTCCTAAGAATAGAAACAAATAGACTAAGAAACTTTGTCTGTGCCCCTCCGTGACTCAGCCAGCTTTACAAATTGGCTGTGGGAGTTGGGCTTTGAATTTATTAGAACAAGTTACTGAAGTTGGTGCTCTTTGCGTTAGAATCTGCACTTCTAATGAATTAATTCTGCACCCACCTTGTTTGAAAAACAAAACATTTAGTTAGAGAGGTGGCAGCACGTAGCTTGAGATGGAGAGGTGACACTGGGGCTCATTTTCCTCCATCACTTTTGTCTAGGTCCCTCCTTCCCAGTCTCCCCCACTCATTTTCTTTTCTCTTTGTCTTGCCTACCGGCAAAGTGATGATGAATGTTGCTGATGTGCCCATTCACATTCTCATCTCTCCCTTCCCTCCAGACATTCTCATGTCCCTGTGAGGTTGGACCCAGAAGGATTCAGTGTGTGCCCGCAGCAGGACACCTATTTCTAATTCGTTCATTTCCAGGAAAGACTAAAACCACAGCTGGGCTCCATGGCGACTTTCTGTCTTTTAACTTTTTTTTTTTTTACAATGAGAATGTATTATTTGTGAAATTCATTAAACATACATAAAAATAGGAAAGTTGCAACTAAGTTTTCTGGGAAGAGCACACTGAATTGCTTCCCAAAGAGACTGTTCAGGAAACCAAGGTGGGCGTAATGGAAGTTTTTCTTTTTTTATTTTGGTAGTGGTTGTCTATTTATATGCTGAATCAGGAGAGGTTTTTTTCCATACTTTTTGAGAAACATACCTGCTTAGCCTGCCGATGAGGCGGGAACTGTAGGTAGCTGGCCAAGACAGCCACGTACCTGCAGATTGAAGAGAGTGGGGGACTCTCATGCCCACTTGCTGGCTGGAATCAGAGCCCATCATTAAAGGTGGGTAAACGGAGCGTGTTACTCAGGTCCTACTGTCCTCCCCTGCTGCCTCCAAGGCTTTGGTGGACTTAGAGCTCAGGGTAGCTTAGGGAGGCTCAGCGGTCAGGGCTATTCTTAGTTTCAAGAGAGCGTGTGCTCTATAAAGAGTGCTTCTCTAGGCTACTAACCAACAGGCATGGCCCTGTATCTTCCTTGACCCCATGGTTACCTTCCATAAATGCAGATTTTCCAGTAATTAATTGTTTATACGTCAATCTCCCTTTTATCCTGTTAGCTCCTTCAAGACAGGAGTTGCATTTTGTTCATCCCTGTATTTCCAGCCCTGGTACAGTGACTAACAGTTGATGCTCAAGAAATGGCTACCGAATGAATGATGTAAGGTCTGAAGTTCAAACAATTGATTTATAAATGAACTTTTGAGAACTGGAGTTTTCCTGTGGTTGGATAGAAGGGAGAGGCCTAGAACACAACAGTTGAAAACTGGTACAGCGAAATTCAGATGGCCAGTTGGTTCAGTGTTTTGGCTTTGGAATAAACAGCCGATGTTCAAGTCCTGGCACCTGTTTACTGGCTGATGACTTGACCTCCCTCTTGATCAGTTCCCTCACCCGTAAAATGCAGATGCCAAAATTATCTACCTCCCAGGTCTGGCTGTTAGGATTCAGTGAGACAATTAATGCAGAGCTCTAACAGCAGGGCACACAGACAAGTTCACTCATTGTTCATTCTTAGCAATTGTTATTATCCAGAAACTTTAAGATATGAGTCATTCTAGTTGGTCAAGTTTTCTGAATACCCGCTTTAAACACCAAAGTGTTTCTTATCGAACTAATTTTGAGGTAGAGCTTTTAAAAATGGTTTCTCTTTCCTGAAACAATATAATGAACATCTTAATCTTTCACTCGGGAGCATTATCATAAGCAATCATTATTGTCCTGCACCTGGCAGGAAATACCGCTACCGCGTGTAGGCATGTGTATGGTTGGCGGGCTTTCCAGCTTCTCTGCATCTTGCGTTCTTCTGTCTGACCTTCTGGAATAGTCAACTGACTACTCTCAATGGTTTGCTTTTAGTACCTTCTCTCACCTTTAGAATTTTTTTTCTAATATTCTGTACTCTTGGAAATCAGATAACCAAGCAGGTTTTAATTGTATATAAATAAGAGTGACTTGATGAGACTGTGAATAAGCTGCCTAATGAATAAAGTGAGTGATTTTTGCTGTTTCCCTACTGGTTATCTCCTATTTGTCATCAATATTCAATATATTTATGACAGATTAATTCTTACCATACGTGAAAGTTCTTGTTCTAGTTTCTCTTCTACACTTGTTGTTTTTTAAAGATTTTATTTGTTTATTTTAGGGGGGAGGGGCAGAGGGAGAGACAGAGAATCTCAAGCAGACTCCATGCTGAGCATGGAGCCTGACGCGGGGCTCAATCTCATGACCCCAAGATCACGACCTGAACCAAAATCAGAGTCAGACACTTAAGCAACTGAGCCACCCAAGCTCCCCAATTTTCTGTTCTACAGATTTAACTGGAACGCAACATAGTACCATGGGCTGGGCTAGAGCTTGTTAGCACATCTCCTAAATGGAAAGAAGCAGCCTGTGCTACCAGGTTCAAGTCCTAGATCAGCTACTTGATTTCTTTAGGACTGACTCAGTTGTCAGTAGGGCTTAATGGGATAGCACTTTCATTTATGTCAATGTATACTTTATTACTGTAAACTTCTAAAGTTGTATTATTAGCTTTAGTGGCACTCCACCACGTTTGCAGTTCTGTATCATATTTCCATGGAACTGGAATGAGAGAGAACACTATATATGCCTCATCAGAGAAATTGCAGTACCTTCCTTTAAAACATGTGATAAAACCATTGTGAAGCTCTTGTATGATGGATGTTGGAGGAAGGTGGGGGAATGGGTAATGAAAACGCCACCCTGTGGCGTTCAGTAGGCAAGAAGAGGGGGAGAGATCCCTTTTTTTTTTAAATAGTTTTTGTCTGTAAGTGCTTTTGTACATACAGAAGGGAAAGGGTTAAAATACATATGTGGCATGTTTATGGATTTTAATCAGCTGTTGATAATTAAATTGATCTAATAATTTTTTCTAAATTTTTATTAAACTTATCAAAT
>PITA01007594.1:0-90556 GCA_004023965.1 Spilogale gracilis | reverse complement strand
ATAAGCCAAGAAGAGAAAGTCAAGTATCGCATGGTTTCACTTACCTGCGGTGCATGAGGGGCAAACTGGAGGACAGTGGGAGAAGGAAAGCAAATGGGAACTAGGGTAATCTAGGAAGGGAAACGAAACAACAGAGACTTTGGACACAGAAACAAACTGAGGGACTTGGAGGGAGGGGGGTGGAGGGATGGGAGAGCCTGGTGGTGGATACTGGGGACACCTAAAGCGTGGAACACTGCGTGTGGGGAATGGGGAATGAATCTTGAAACACTGGAAAAAAAAAAAAAAAACTTTAGTAACAATAAAAAAACACAAAAAACAAAAACAAAACACAGTACCATTTATGTTAGAACTCCCCCAAACTGAAATACATAGGGCATAAATCCAAGAAAATATATGCAAGACCTATATGAGAAAAACTACAAAATTCTAATGAACAAAATAAAAAAAACTCAGTAAATGAGATAGCCCATATTTATGGATGGGAACACTCAATATTATTAAAAGGTCAATTCTTTCCAACTTGATCTATTTAGTTCTATACTAGAACTATACAGTCCCAACCAAAATCTAGGCACATTATTTTGTGGATATTGATATCTGACTCTAAAATTTATATGGAAAGGCAAAAAAAAAAAAACAAAAACAAAAAAAACAGAAGAGCCAACACAAATTGAAGGAGGTATACAAAGTTGGAGGCCTGCCACTACCCAACCTTTAGACTTATTAAAAGAAATGAAGACCATGGTATTGGTGGAAGAACACATATATAGATCAATGGAAAAAACCAGAGGGTCAGGATAGAGGGTATCACAAATGTGGTCAACCAATATTTATTTATTTATTTATTTATTTATTTATTTATTTATTATTATTATTTTTAAAGATTTATTTATTTATTTGACAGAGAGAAACACAGTGAGAGAGGGAACACAAGCAGGGGGAGTGAGAGAGGGAGAAGCAGGCTTCCTGCCGAGCAGGGAGCCCAATGTGGGGCTCCATCCCGGGTTTCCGGGATCATGACCTGAGCTGAAGGCAGTCGTTTAACCAACTGAGCCACCTAAGCACCCCATGGTAAACCAATATTTAAAAAAAAGAATGAGACACAATAAATGGAGCAAGGATAGTCTATTCTATAAATGCCGTTGGAACTTCTAACATCCACATGCAAAAAGATTATTGTAGAAACATAACTTACACACATTTCACAAAAAGTTAATTCGGAAACTCAGAAAATTAACTCACAAACCTAAATGTAAAGTGCAAAACTACAAAACCCTTCAAAGATAATGTAGGAGAAAACCCAGATGACCTTGAGTATGACAATGACTTTACAGATACAGCATGATCCAAAGGCATGGTCTAAGAAAGAAATAAACTGGACTTGATTAAAATTAAAAGTAGTATCAAGAGAATGAAAAGATAAGCTGAGGACTGGGGAAAAGTGTATGCAAAAAGACATCTAATAAAGGACTGTAATCTAAAAGAAAGATGGTGGTGGGTACTGAGGGCACCTATTGCATGGAGCACTGGGTGTGGGGAATGGGGAATGAATCTTGGAACACTGGAAAAAAATTAAGTAACAATAAAAAACAAAATAAAACAAAACAAAACAAAATCAATAGAAGAAAGATGGAAGGAAGCACAAAAAACTCTTAAAACTCAATGAGAAGAAAACAAACAACCTGATTAAAAAATAAGCCAAAGACATTGACAGATACTTCACCAAGAGAGATACACAGCAAACATTCATATGAAAAGATATTCTGTAATATATGTCATCAGAGAAATATAAGTTAAAACAACAATGAGATACCATCACATACCTCTTAGAATAGCCAAAAACCCAGAGCACTGACAACAACAAATGCTGGTGAGGATGTAGAACAACAAAAACTTTCATTCATTGTTGACAGAAACACAAAATGGTAAGCCACTTTGGAAGAAAGTCTGGCTGGTTTTTGTTTGTTTGTTTGTTTTTGTTTTTTTCAAAACTAAAAATGTTTAGTTGTACATGGAATCCAAAAATTGTACTCCTTGGTATTTGCCCATTTGAGTTGAAAATTTATGCCTGGAAAAAAAAAAAGAAGAAAAAGAAAATTTATGTCTGCACAAAATTCTGCACACACATGCTGATAGAAAGTTTATTCATAACTGCCAAAATGTGCAAGCAATCAAGATGGCTTTCAGTAGGTGAATGGATAAATAGACTGTGGTATACCCAGAAAATAGAATATTATTCTGTACTTAAAAGAAATAAACTGCCAAGCCATTAAAAGACATGGAGAAAGGGCACCTGGGTGGCTCAGTGGGTTAAAGACTCTGCTTTAGGCTCAGGTCATGATCTCAGGGTCCTGGGATCAAGGCCTGCATAGGGCTCTCTGCTCGGCAGGGAGCCTGTTTCCACATCTCTCTCTTTGCCTGCCTCTCTGCCTACTTGTGATCTCTCTCTGTCAAATAAGTAAATAAAATCCTAAAGAAAAAAAGACATGGAGAAAACTTGAGTTCAGAATACTAAGAACTAAGTGCTAATGTGAGAAGACCATATACTGTTTGATTCCAACTTTAAAACCTTCTTAAGAAAATGAAACTATTTAGACAGTGAAAAGTTACATGGTTGTCAGAAGATAGGTAGAAGGAAGGGATGAAAAGGTAGAACACAGAGGAGTTCTTAGGGCAGTGAAATACACAGTATGAAAATATATTGATGGATACATGTCATTATACATTTGTCCAAACTCATAGAATGTACAACACCAATGGTAAACCCGAGTCAAAACTATGGGAATTAGGTGATAACGATGTATCAACATAGGTTCATCCACTTTAACAAATGTAGCACTCTGGTTGGGGATGCTGATGATGGGGGAGGCTTGCATGTATACCCTGGAATACATGGTAAATCTCTCTGCCCTCTTCTCAAAGTTGCTGTGAGTCTAAAACTGCTCTACTAAAATAAAGTATGTTAAATGATATGTATTTATATTTTGTAAAAAGGAAAAAAGAAAAAAGAAAAAGAAAGATAGAAAGAAAAAGAAAGAGAAGGAGAGAGAGAGAAAGAGAGAAAGAAAGATGGAAGGAAGCACTTGGATTCAGGAAGGGGGTCTTCTAAAATTTAGTGACACTGAGGGGAATGTTAAGGGTGTTTGGGTCATAGTCTTCCCCCTATCACTTTACCCGGTCACTTTATTCCCTTACTTAATTTTATATTTTTTCTTTTAACTTGGTTATATCTTTATTTTTCTCCATAGATGTTTTATAACAACAGCAATTTTGCCTGTGAGTTTCAGAACCATATTTCTATAATATAGATATATTCCTGACACATACTATTTAGTTACTTTAAAAATTAGAAATAAAATTGATAAGTAGACCATACAGTTATTAAAGCATCAAGAATCGAGAAAACAAAAAAAAATGTTGAAGTATCACTGTTAAGGTTATATGGAATAACTGTCAGACTGTATTCAAAATTAATGGACAATTTTTGCCAAAGGTAAGAGAAGGAAGGACAAAAATGAACTATTAGTACTTCATCAAGATAAGACACTTTTGCACAACAAAGGAAACAATCAACAAAACCAAAAGATAACTGACAGAACGGGAGAAGATATGTGCAAATGACATATCAGATAAAGGGCTAAATCTAAAATCTAGAAAGAACTTACCAAATTCAATACACAAAGAACAAATAATCCAATTAAGAAATGGGCAGAAGACATGAACAGACACGTCTGCAGAGAAGACATCCAAATGGCCAACAGATACATGAAAAAGTGCTCAATATCACTTGGCATCAGGGAAATACAATTCAAAAGCACAATGAGATACCACCTCACACCAGGCAGAATGGCTAAAATTAACTGGTCAGGAAATGACAGGCATTGGTGAGGATGAGAAAGAGAACCTTCCTACACTGTTGGTGGGAACGCAAGCTGGTGCACCCACTCTGGAAAATAGTGTGAAGGTTCCTCAGAAAGTTGAAAATAGAGCTACCCTATAACCCCACAATTGCACTACTGGGTATTTATCTTAAAGATACAAATGTAGTGATCTGAAGGGGCACGTGCACCCCAATGTTTATAGCAGCAATATCCACAATAGCCCACATATGGAAAGAGCCTTGATGTCCATCAACAGATGAATGGATAAAGAAGATGTGGTGTATATATACTATGGAATACTATGCAGCCATCAAAGACTGAAATCTTGCCATTTGTAATGACATGGATAGAACTAGAGGGTATTATCCTAATTGAAATAAGTCAACAGAGAAAGACAATTGTCATACGATCTCACTGATATGAGGAATTTGACAAACAAGACAGAAGATCACAGGGAAAGGGAGGGAAAAGTGAAACAAGATGAAACCAGAGAGGGAGACAAACCATAAGAGACTCTTAATATCAGGAAACAAATTGAGGGTTGCTGAGGGGTGGGGAGAAGGGATAGGGTGGCTGGGTGATGTACATTGGGGACAATACGTGCTATGGTAAGCACTGTGAATTATGTAAAACTGAGGAATCATAGACCTGTACACCTGAAACAAATAATACATTACATGTTGATTAAAAAATTAGTTGACAATTTTAAGGTAAGAAATTAGCAAAAAGTGTTGACCTGTTATATTCTCACCATCTTTATATATGATGAAACTCATGAGTTAAAATAAGTTTTTAAAAATAAACTTTCCTTTGCTTGATATGTCCAAATCTCAATTATAGGCTCTCATAAAGGTGATGATCATACTGATCCTTGAAATCTGAAGGACAGAGTGAGAATGAGGGAAAAGACTTTCATGGCCAAGAGCTCTTAGAAATCAGAGCCCGAGGCAAAAACTTAGTGTTAATGCTTTGTGGTGGAGTATTCTCCCAGGAAATCAGAAGAGTGATTTGTGATAAGCTGATTGCTAAGGCCTACTAGCTATTTTCACTGAGGCTCTATAAAGTTATTGCATCACTGAACTGAATCTATAGGAGAGAGGGAGAAGAAATCTACCAAGGATTGTGTGGCATTGCAGGATTTGGAACCCTGTTGGGACCTTCCTGCGAGCCACCACTGCTGCACTGGCCTCAAACCCTCCCCAGTCCCTTCTCCTCCATGCTCTATAACTCTTGACCTCCTATAGCAGCAGCAGTGACAACAGAAGTGTGGAAGCAACACTGACTCTTTCTAGAGAATCCCCAGCCTCAATTCAAGGGAATTTCAGAGATTTTTGAATTTGATATAGTTCACCCCATGGGCCACTCAGACCAGTTTTCACCATCTTACAATATCTAGAACTTTTCCTGAAATAAAAAATATATTCTCCCCCCTCCCAAAGTGAGATATGAGGGTGGGGATTAAAATCCCTCAAGGTGATAGCAGACTGCCATCTCCTAAAAAGAACTAAGAAGGGCTTGCTCATCTGCTCCTGAGGCTATCACTGATGACCAGCATGTCCTTCTTCTACCTCCAAAACTCAAGTTCCTGTACCCTGGACAGCACTTCAGCTGGTCTGGTTTTCATGTCTAGCTATGTAATCAAAATCATAAACTCTGGGCTTTGTGTTCTTAGTGGCCTTCTCCTTGTTGGGGCTTAGTTGCTCAAATACACTGTGGCTGTCACTAGGCATGGAAGCATCAGGACACACCTCAGTAAATGCAGTTGGTTACAGACATTCTCCTCTCTATTCCTGTGTGGCAGCAACCCTGGAGGTTCATGGTGATCAGAGTTGATTATCCCTGCCAGTTTTGTAACTCTGTTACCTGCTTTCTGGTCCTTTGGCAAGAGGGCACTAAAGTAGTCAGATGGCAGTCATAGCTCTCAGTTTAATGGAACCTGACAGAAGCTTTCTGACCATGGAAATCAAAACTTGTAACTGGCAGAGTTTAAATTTATGAACAGGGAAGCAGAAATCCCACAGTTAAATTCCTGAATGTGGAAGGGCTCAGATCTATGTCTACCCTTTTGTTCTCATATGTATGTATTGAAGATATCGGGGATAGAGTACTTTTTATCAGCCATTGGATAAGTGCATATACCCATGATGGAAGATAGTGTTCCAAACCCACAGGTTATTTCCCTTGTGTTGGCAGTTTTACCTAAGACTTCAGATTAGCTATGTGTGGATAATAATGCACATAAAACCAATGAATCTCATTGCCATCTGCCATAAAAAGAGTTTCCTGTTCAGAGATGATAAATGTAGGATATTAGGTCCCTAGAGCTGCCATTCTATAAACAGAGAAGTCAGTCTCTATTCAGAACACATACTAATTCTAGTAATGGAAAATTGCTGCCTCTTCCCAGGAACAAGTGGACTCAGACCAATTTAATTGAATTTCCACCAAAGAGTTGATGCATCTCAGATAGGTTTCATGAAAAAATGATATTGAGGAATCCACTTTATTCTCTGCTGTTGTCCAGGACTACCAATAACTGTATCAGCCCTGATGAAGTAGAACTATGATGTTGGATCCATGCACAGCTGTTACCATGGCCACCCCAAATGGACCAGAGATCAAGCAGTGGATGGCTGAGGGCTGAGGCTGGCCAACATCCAAAATCAAGTCATCCTGTCTACCAAATAGTTGAGCGCATCCTCTTAGTTGGATGTTCTCCGGCAGTTATTAAGTTCTATATACTTTGTATCCTTCCCCATATGGACATGCACAGGGCTCTTCCTCACACTACTTTGTTCTCAATTCCCCAGTCTTTTTTCTTCTTGCTATCAGCCAACACATTCACTAATGTACAGGGATTAATGCACATCCATACTCTGACTGATTCTTCATTGGTATCCAATCAACAACCTCTGTTCTACTTGGAGTTATTCCCACAGGGAGAATTTCTTTCTGCAACTGTAAGTTACTTTTGAGAAGTCTGTAAATTGATAGGCATCCAAAGCTGACTACCACCAACATAACATACCAACCACTGTGTGAAACAGATCCAAGTTATTTGCTTATTTGCTCTTTCTTTCAGTTGGCCATTAATGTGCATTGAGGGAGAGGCACCAGTATAACAGAATTTAGGACAGGAATAACAAATACATGAGCTACCTGTTCATGCAATTTATATATGCTTTCTCAGTCTTTCCTGGCCCATTCCAAATAAAACATTTCTACTTGAAAATGGAAAACCAGTGTGTTTGCCTGACACTATTCTTGGTGGATCTGATAATCTGTTAATTCGCAGCTCATAAATGAGTAACCACTGGGAATTCCACACTCAGACATTCAGTCTTTATGAAAGTTCGGTAGCACAATAAGAGGTGTACATGTGTTAAAGGGGGGATAGTCCCTTGACCCAGAATGGCATGGCAATACTTCACAACCTTACATGTCTGCTCTGTAACTTTCTTGTAGATGCTTGTCAGAGATCTTTAACAATGGTGGTATCCCTAGATACCACTAAATTTGGATTTGGTGATGTAGCGTAAGAAATAAAACAGCTTAAATTATAACTCAGACTTATTGTAGAATCCCTTCTTTCTCTAAACAAAAAAGTTGATGGTGTGATTCTGTCAGAATCCAAAGGCCCGAGAACCAGAGGACATTATGGTGCAAAATCCCAGTCTGAGGGCTGGAAAAGATGAGATAAAATATCCCAGTTTGAGCATGAAGGCAGGGGAAAAAAGAGGTGTCCTCCTGTTCTACTCAGGCCCTCAGTGGGCCTAACTCTATTGGTAGATCTACTTTATTGAGTCCATTGACTTAAGTGCTTAACTTATCTGGAAACACCTTTACAGACACACCTAGAAATAATGTTTAACATGGGCATCAGTAGACCAATCAAGCTGACACACATAAAATTAATCGTTACCCCCTCTGAGGGACTTACAAACAGATTAAGCAGCATTTCCATGCTACTTTTGAAATTGATGAGCTCCACCAAGTGCTGTACTTCTTTCTCAGGTAGGAATGTGAAGAGTAATATTTTGTCTTTTAATTTAGAGAAGGTATTCAAAAAGTCTCAATTTTTGGACTAAAAATGTACCATTGTTGCAGGATTCTGAATCTTTTTGGTGTTTAGGAAAACAGAAGAGTTCCTTCACCATTTCTTATCTCCTTTAATCTAAGTTCACTGAATGAGGACAGTAGCACTCTAGAACCTCAGTAGAAATAGAAGACCCCTAAAGGGAAGTGAGTGTCGGGAACCCAGAGCCAGGCTGGCGTCAACAGTTGAGTAAGAGCTCCTGAACTCACCAGCCTGGATGTTTTCACCCCGGGCTAGGCAAGAGTTAATAGTTGAGCAAAACTCCTGGTACCCGCCTGTCTGGGCCCCTGCTTTTGTGAGAGACCAAGGACAGTTAATCATGTAGGAGGTTTAATTAGTAGCTTAGGAAGAACTAAGAGAATCGGCGCCATGGGGTCTGTTGCTGATGTTTGGGAAAGAGATTAGGGGAACTGTGGGGGTATAAAAAGAAATTGTAAAATTCTTGCTGTGACCTTTCCACTATGGATGTTTATACGTGATTGTGCACTGTTCACTATATAATGGCTTGTAACCCTGAATAAAATCGGCACTGTTTGGACACGATCCACTTTGTCCCTCCCATCCCCATCTCTTTTCTTCTTCTTCTTTGTTTCACCATCTCCTTGCCCTTAGGTCTCCTTTCATGTTGCTGTGCCCGCCGCAACAAGTGAGGTGTGGGGGTGTGGCACTGATGAAGGCATCAGAGTCCTATCCCAAAGATATTGTTAACACAGCAAGCCTTTGCAAGTGTTGCTCTGACCAGAAAGCAAGGCAAATGCATTGAGCTATGACATGCATACGCTGGAATCTATATATGCACATTTATGAATTTCCTTAACTTTTTAAATATAAATTAAGGTCTTGTTGGTTAGCCATTAATCTGTTACCTGATAATCATCATCAGGAATTGGGAGACAATTCCAATATGAAAGATAGAGGTGAGCAGAAAGACAGTTAAAGCAAAGAAAGGATTATCGTTAATATATATATATTTATATATAATATTACATATATATATAAAAGCTAAATAAGTGGCAAAACAATAACATGTAGATAAAAGATTAAGGTAGAAAAGAGTTAATGACTTAATAATCTGTATTCATACTAATATCCAGCAGTATCACTTTTGTATATTTCATATCTTGCTTAAAGTAAAATTCACGGGCACTTGGGTGACTCAGTTGGTTAAGAGCTTGACTCTTGGTTTCAGCTTAGTTCATGATCTCAGGGCCCGAGCTTGAGCCTTGCATCTAGCTCAAAGCTCAGTGGGCAGTCTCCTTGAGATTCTTACCATCTTCTTCTCTCACCCCCTGCCTCACCCTACTTGCTCTCCCTCTCTCTCTCTCAAATAAATAAATAAAGGAAAAAAGTAGAATTCAGCCATTATTTGTAAGAATTTAATAGTTTTGATAGTAATTATTTATGCAATGTAATATGAAAAATAACAACACAAAGCATATATAATAATTAGAAATAATGATCTGAAGGATATCATCTATGTTCTCTTAGATACTTGAAAAAATTAAGTAACATTTATAGCCCTTATCAGGTAATACATTCCTACTTCTCAGGATAATGGTATCTACTAAAGCAGAATATATAGATGAGAATAGTTTTTTAATTCTAGGTGAACAATTATGTTATTAAATAATATTGTTTACTGAACACATATGGCTGTGATTCTGTGTAAGAGAGATCCTAAAAAAGATCAAGATGAAGATTTGTAAGTAACACAAATAGAAACTACTTGAAAGCTCATGTAGTATACCAACAAGTACAAATGATACAGTATTTCTAATCTTAGCAACTGCAATCAAGATCCCAATTAAGCAAAATGAAATGTTCATGGGTGAAATACAAATGGTTTTTAAAAATTTTAATTCAATACCAGGATTTTGCCTTTCACATATAATTCCAAACAGCCAAAGCATATGTTATAGATGAAAAAGTGTCCTATATCTTTCTAGTCTTTGACACAGTGAACATGCTTGAATTGCGTTTAAGGTATATACACCTGATAGGATACTGAATTCTGTCCTTTTGTGTCTGAATCACTATAACCTTGAGACTTCATTTACTTTCCTTTGTGTGTATGTTTTGGATATGAAGCAAAAGATAAGAGTTTACATGTAAGTTTTAACTGGAACTTTTACCCTAGATTTAACACAATATCTATCAATCATCTGCCAAAAGTACTTTATAAGGAGACTAAAAAAAAGAAACTCATTTCTGAATTATTTAGTCCTTGTCCCTCAGTACCTGACAGTATTGCCACATTCTCTCATATTGTCTAATTTGTAGATATAGAAATTACTTTGTTCTCGGATATTGGAAGATGATAGGCCACAAAGAATATGTACTTCTCACACAAATGTGTTAGGAGGTTGAGGAAAAAGAAAAAAAAAAACAACAAACCAGAATAATGCATTCTTTTCTCATTCCTGGGGTATTTGGATGTGTTTCACTCTTTGTCCAACTATTAAAATCTCACCTTAAGACTTCAATATTTGTTCATAGAGCAAACACTTGACAAAAAAAGAAGCCAAGCTTCTGTGTTGTGATCAGATCAGTTTCTATTAAGCTTTATATCTAGAGCAACAGGTGCAGGGTTTCTGAGACACCCGAGAGGCAGGCTACTGTGGAGCAGTCTGACTTCTCGATACACCTGCTGTGACTGGGCACCTACCAAGTTGTCCTGTTTCATAGGAAGCTCAAATTGATGATGCCTTAGTTTTTCTGGGATGTAGAAAATCTCCTGCCTACAAATTCATATCTCACTAAGCTCTGTAGAACCATTTGAAGAAATATAAATCTCTATGTCGGATAATATTTGACTGTAAATTTCCACTTATTGTTATCTCCTTCAGTTTCATGATGGCAGAAAATAATAAATTAAAAGGTCATTTGAAAGAATGTTTCTTTTACATCAATAAATACTTTGGGCTCCAAACAATTCAAGAATCCTGACTATACTGCCATTTGGTGTTAGAATATTAACCTATAACCCAAATGCCCTTTGTATCTGTCCTAGTTTGAAAACATATGTACAGCCAAATCAAAGTATGAATTTTTTTAACAGTAATGTAGAAAAGAACATCTCTATATAATTAAAATGTGTCTGGGCACCATCTTTCCTTCTTCCCACTAAAATTCAGCAACTCTTTGCTCTTAATTACTTTTTTACATCCTTGAGGATGTATCTCTCTTTTACAAGCTGAGGTTTTTCACCAACAACAAATGCCTTTTCCCCTTTGCCATGGTTTCTAGCCAATAATGAGATACAGAATTCCATAACCCATTAAAATAATGAATACTGAAGCATATAGAGAAACTCCAAGTTCAATAAGGAAGTTGACTCCATCACCCCAGCTTTCAGATCCTCTGTCTCTTTTAGTTTTCCCTGGTTCTTTTGCAGAAGAGTATCCTGACATCTGGAAAGAGTCAGGATAAGTAATAAAGTTTCTTTCTTCTATGGGCGTAAGAAGACAGAGTTCTTAATTATTTTTAGTACCCATGAAAGATACTCTGCGTATATCAGAAGCGCCACAGAGGTGAACAAGTAAGACACAGAACTAGGATTTTGTTTTGTCTTTTTGTCTGGCGAACGCATGCTAAAAGATCAACCTAGCAAGACTTCCTTTACCACTAAAATGGCTATATTATAAAATGGATTACTATCTGTGAAAACAATGATCATAATCTTTTGTCAGTATGCAAAATAAGAAACAAGTTTAAAAAATTTAAAAAAGGGACAATTTTCAGCCTTTGGTCACTTTCAGCGTGCCGTCTTGTTCCACACAGCAGGCATAGTTTGTGTTTTGGAGTGTTAACATTTTAAACTGCACATTTCCAAATCAGATTAACCAGTTACAAATGGTAAAATATTAGCCCTTGGAAAATTGTTTTGTTTAAAATTTCTTCTAGCACTGAACATGTTAGTGAACAAAATCAAAATGAAAGCTTGTATAATTCAATAAAGAACAGAATCATTAAGTTAGCCTTTGGATTTTTTTTTTTTTAAGATTTTTTTATTTATTTGACAGAGAGAAACACAGCCAGAGAGGAAACACAAACAAGCAGGGGGAGTGAGAGAGGGAGAAGCAGGCCTCCCGCCGAGCAGGGCACCTGATGTGGGGCTCGATCCCAGGTCTCTGGGATCATGACCTGAGCCGAAGGCATTTGCCTAACCAACTGAGCCATCCAGGTGCCACCAGCCTTTGGATATTTTTAATTAAGAAAAATGTGATTATCTTAATTAGATAAAACTATCATTTCAGCAAAACTATATTTCTAGTATTTCTAGATGATTTTATCAATATGATTTTGGAACGAATTCCAATCTATTATTCAATTTTCACTTTTCAATTTTGGCAATGTGCCATTTTACAAAATAAATACCCTAGTGAGGATTTACTTTACAGTATATGAAATGGCATATAAGAATATGGAAACATACATATTGTAGAGTAAAAATGTGTATCTACGTCCATGTTAGTTTGTCTCTTAAAAGGGTGGGGAAAGAGTCATTTAATGGAACTAGTAACTCGGTAGCAGATCCTATTTTCCCTATCTAGAAATGTTTCCAATACTGCATTTCAAACTATGATTTCACAGTGTGCATGAGCCCAGGACTTAACATACAAATGGGATGCACTCAGTGTTTTGGTGCATCTGCCACACCCCACAACACTCAGTGATTCATGACCATTAATGTAGATAGTTACATGTAGCTTTCAAGTTTCTTGGGAAATTCATAAGTCTTGCAAATTACTGGAATATTCATAAAATTGGTAGTGATAGGACTTTTTAAAGAATAGGGAGGGGCTCTGGCTTTATATTCAAATTATTAGAATAAGTGTTCTTACTGAACACCATTATGGCAAATATTTATTAAGTCTGTGCTACATGGAGGAAGGGCAGGTGGCACAGAGAATTTTTGTTTCTTTTTTAAAAAAATTATCCACTTCAGGGATGCTTGGGTGGCTCAGTTGATTAAGTGTCTGCCTTCCACTCAGGTCATGATCTGAGGATCTTGGAATCAAGCCCTGCTCAAGGAAGGGAAGTCTGCTTCTTCCTCTGCTTCTACCCTTTTCCCCTGCTCTGCTCTCTCTCTCTCAAATAAATAAAATCTTTTAAAAAATAAATTATTCACTTAATTACCTATTTCTATCCTCCTTACTAAATTTTAAACATTTAAGAAATGGAGGTGTTCTTTTCCCCACTTCCTTGATTCACCAGTATCTAGGATATTGCCTGATACAGGGCAGAATTTTAATTAGTTTTATAATACAAAATTGTTTGGGGTGCCTGGGTGGCTCAGTCATTAAGTATCTGCCTTCGGCTCAGGTCATGATCCCAGAGTGCTAGGATTGGGCTCCCTACTCAGTGGGAAGCCTGCTTCTCCTTCTCTCACTCCCCCTGCTTGTGTGCCCTCTCTAGCTGTGTTTCTCTGTGTCAAATAAATAAATAAAATATTTTAAAAATATATGATACAAAATTGTCTTAAGTATAAAAGAAAATGTACACCATACATTGCTGGGAGCCGGCCGGGGCAACGGTATCGGTCGGGGTTCCCCGAAGGTGGTGACGGAGTCGGCGATAAAAGGAGGAGACCTGACTCAAAGAGTGGTGTGGGGATCTCCTCTCCTGAAAACTGTGTATTCAGGGTTCTTTATTTAAAGCCTTTTAGTTACAGCAATCTAGCTTTAGGCAAACAGTTGGTTCTGTCTCTCTTGCTCTCTGCTCTCTGTTTCTGTTTCTCTTTCTGTTGCTGTCTCTCTCTCTCTCTCTCTGTCTCTCTGTCTCAGCCTCTCTGTCTCTCTATCTCTTGCTCTCTGTCTATCGCTTTGCTCTCTCTTCCTTTGCCTCTCTCTGCGCAGGCTCTCTGTCTTTCTCCCTGTGTCTGTGTCTCTCAGTCTCATGGCTTTGTCTCTTCTCTCTGCTCTTCCTTCTTTCTCTCTCAGTCTTCCTCTCTCTATCTCACAGCTTTGTCTCTCTTGACTTTCAAGGGTCCCAGTCTTTTATTATTCCCAAGTGAGGAAGTTGGGTGGTGCAGTTAAATCTTTAACTGCTTTTGTATCCACCCTAGAGACAGGATTAGTATTGTTACTGAAGGGTACAGAGTGATTGCTTAAACTCACAGAAGTGGAGACCATTGAGGCACAGGGATCAAGAAATACAGATAAGAGATACAGAAATATGATTACCGGGAGGAGGGTTAAATGGAACTATTTCTTGAATAAGCACACCAAGGACATATTGCCCTGACCCACAGGGTAAGTGGCTTTTCAGATTCTAGGCGGGGAAAGCCCCTCTGGGTTTTCATTCACATTCACAGGTACTTCCACCAGAATTTCTGGTGGCTTGGGCATGGAGGGAAGGGCAGATCACGCACCATCCCGTCCCCGACAATACATAAACAATGCTACAGGGCTAGGGACACAAATAGTAAATACAAAGTATAATTTTTCCCCAGTGTTTAGGCATATATTTCTGAGTTATATTATTTTTTATAGAATCCTAAGTACAACTATTTATAAAATTGTCATTTCAACATATTTTAATTTTTTCTATAAAAATACACTGTGTACTCCATAAAAAAGTATTTAAATGAACCCTTTAATTTTCTTTAATAAAAAAGAATTCAAAGTGTTGCACATTTCATTGTGAGGCTTATCTCCTTTTAGAATGCTCATGGCCTGTGAGTGAGCCTGTAAGTTCTTGTTTCGGTGATATAGGAAACATCAACATAACACCATCCACTATCTTTTTGGCTATTAAAAAAAACAAGTTTCAGCTCTGAAATGAAAAGAAATTTAAAGTTTTCATTCCCATGTTTAGAACAAGGAAAAGCAACAAACAAACAAAAGAAACCCAAAACCTTAAAATCAACAATCCTTCTTAAACCAGAGAACTAAACTCATAGGGGGGAAAAAAAACTACAATGAAATCTGAAATAATTTACATTTAAGCATATCATATTCAGACTGCAGAAAAACAATGGCAAAGAAAAAGTCTTAAACAAAGTCAGAGGGGAAAATGCATCTTACCTGTAAAATAATAAGGATGAAAACTATATTAGATTTCCCTTTACAAAGAGCACATGAGAAAAGAATGTAGTGAATATTTACTGTGTTGAATGAAAAATTACCAAGCTAGGATTCTATATCCAGGAAAATTACCCTTCAAAAGTGAAGGAGAAATAAATAATTTTTCAGACAAACAAAAAATAAGGGAACCTGTTGCTAGGAGACTGCCTTATAGGATATACTTAAAAAAAAAAAAGTCTTCAGGGAGAAGAGAATGAAAGGTATGAAACCAAGATCAAATAAGGAAAGAGCAGTGGAGTAGGAATAGATTAAGCTAAAGTAAAATCTTTTATTTGTTCTATTCTTAGCTGACCTAAAATTTAGATATTGGTTTAAATTAATGGTATTTACCAGGCATTATAGCATTGAATATATAACTGAAATGGGTGACAGCAAGGTCATAGGTATGGGAGAGAGGAATTGAGAATAAGCTACCTACACCATATGTGAAGCAGAATAATGTTATGAGAATGTGGAGTCAGATTAGATAAAAAAATGTATTATAAAAATAGGGAATCCTAGTCACCTTTTAAGTATAATTAAAGTGTTAAAAGAGGAGATAAAATGGAATCAGAAAGCTCAACTAAGACAAGAGACCACCAGAAATGAGGAGAAAAATGAGACAACCAATACGTGCAATGAATAGAAAACATCACCAACAGGATAAAATGTTAATTCAACTAGATCAATAATTACTGTAAATGTGAAGGCTCTAACTACACTGACTCAAAGACAGATTTTCAGATTTGATAAATAAGACAACTGTTTTCTACAAGAAACCCACATTAAATATAAAGACTGTCAAAGGATAGCTAGAATAACCATTATAATTTCTGACAAAGAAGAATGCAGAAAATGGAAAAATATTCAAAAGAAATAGCTACATTGCATAATAATAAAAAGACTTAATTTTTAACATTCATGCTTCTAACAACATATGCTGATAGGTTGCAGCAAAATTGATAGATCCTTCAAGGAGTGAAAAACAAATCACTATTATAATTGGAGATTCCAGAACCACTCTTGCAGTCATGACAGATCAAGCAGGAAGGGAGATAGACCCATCCACCATATATCTATGAAACCCCACCTTAATGGGGCATAGATTTGAATGGAGAAAAAAGATTTAAAACATTTAGTTTATCAAGTGGAGACAAATGACGTAGAGAAAAAAAAAGCAGGAGAAAGAGTATGAACTAGTGAGTGATGTGCTCTGAATTGAAATAAAAACAATAAAAAATGCTCTACAGGAAAGACAATTTGATGGCTGAAACAGGCTACTTGAATATCTGGGGAAAGAATACTTCAGGCAGAAGAAACAGTTCAGAGGTTATATACCTTCTATTGCATCACCCAGGCTTTCCTTTCCTAAATGGGGTCACCAAGCAATTACTGTATGTATTCAACTTTCCTTCCTAGCCACCCTACAATTTATAACAATATATATGAAGATTTGGTGTGAAGATTTGGTGATAAGTCAGTGAAGCACAAAAAAGGTTTCTTTATAAAATGAGACATAGATTTAGTTCCTGCAAACTTGCTGAGTGCATGAGGTGATAGAAGCCAAAAGCTATCATGAACCTTTCTTTTATTCTATCTAATCCAAAACTATGAGACTATAATTATATGACACTTCAGCATATCATAGGAGGTTGGATCAGAGGTTTGCTGCCTTTGACCAAAAGTCATTTATTATATGACTTAACTTAATACAAAATAGTTTCAGTTTGATCTTTAATATAAATTATAGAGATTTTAACGGAATAAAGTTTGAGTCTGCACTATATTACCATTTGCAAAGGTCCTTGTAAAGTTGCCAGTGGAAATCCATAACTCATCTCTACGCTTTTTTGGAACCCTTTTTAGAATTTTAGTGAGAATAAGGAAATTGTAAGGGAGTTAAGAATAATGAATAACAACATTTCAAATAAGAAAAAGTAAATTCTACTGAATGCATGATATATCACCAATACTACAAGAACACTTAAGCAACATCAGGGTGCCTACACTTTAGACCCAAGTTAAAAGCTTTTTAATACCAAAAAAGCATGTAATAAAAAGCATGTAATAAACATTGTGGAATAAATCCTTATGAAGTAACTTTGTGAAAAATTATTGTTATTCTTAAGTTGTTGCAAACTTCCAATTTCTAGTGATGGCTTCAAATAAAAACTAAAACCATTGTTTAGTTCATTTTCAAATTTATATTTTCTATCTTTTATGAATACAATTTATAGTTATGCAAAGTACCATGTCTACTAAATTAAGTAAAAATATAATATGATTTGACTAACGAATGGATGAACTTCTGAAAATCTGAAAACGTTATTGATTTTCTGACCATTAAAAATGTAGCTTCATAGAAGATCATCTTTCATGCATCATAGGATACTTTTTAAGATTTGAATTTTCTGTGGTCTCTACTTATAGTTTTGGAAATTTGGGGAAATTAAAATTGACTATTGCCTAAAATTACAGATTTGTTGAACATAGACCATTTAATATTCCAGATGTTCTAATTTCCTAATTCACAAAAGTGGTATTCAATTATTCCATGGGGTAGGGTTTCATCTTCCTTCAAAATATGGATATCATTTTTTTTTTTAAAGATTTTATTTATTTGACAGAGAGAAACACAGCTAGAGAGGGAACACAACCAGGGGGAGTGAGAGAGGGAGAAGCAGGCTTCCCGCCGAGCAGGAAGCCCGATGTGGGACTCGATCCCGGGTCTCCGGGATCATGACCTGAGCCGAAGGCAGTGGCTTAACCACTGAGCCACCCAGGCGCCGCCATGGATATCATTTTTATTATAACATATGTATTAACCTTATGTATTGGACTAAATCAAATCTGCATAGCTAATTATTAATTGTATTAAATATAAAGCAATTTTTTGAATAAATAATTTCCATTTATGGAGAGGTTATGTTAAGTGGGTGTTTGATACACTGCTTACCTCTCTAGTTATCATAAACGATTACACACACATATATATTACAGAGAATATAACATATACATCTATCTCATATATATAACATCATAGCACTTTATTAAATGCTGGATAAGAAACCAGTGTAATGTGCACATTTTTCTAGTTGAGATTGATCTTAGATTTTCTTTAAAACTTACTAACTTGTGTGAAAACAACAGCAGCATGATAACAGAATTCAGTGACCTGCTATTAAAGCCTGTTATAATCCACAAATGAAAGAGAAAAAAGACATCTGATCAAGGTCACACCAAGATTAACTCTATTTTTGTAAAAGAGTGCCCGGGGATGTTTAATATCCACACATGGCAGACAAGACCTTGGTTTTACAGTTTCACCTGAAAGACCCTCACATACTCTATTCTATAATTAATTTACTTCAGAAAGGATGGAGGTTAAGACAGGTGGGATTTGGAAGGAAGTTTAAATTCTAAAACTGTACACAGAGGAGAACTCAGTAGGTTGCAGTATTTACAGTCATGTATGAGCAATAATTTTTGACCTAATGAAAGTATCAGTATAATTCACCTGTTTCTTTCTTTCATTTTCCCCTATATTTATGACAGAGGTACCTTTGGCACAAGGCCTCACTCAGCCCAGGTAAGGCTCCTACCTCCCACAGAAACGGGGCTGTTATCTTCTTTGATGATGACATTTCAAAGAGATGGTTCCCAGGTCTTTGAGGAAGATATTCCCAGGTTGCTAAGCTTGCAAGAGGCTTATTTAGCTTTTGAAATGATTTACATACATTTCAAAGAGACTGAGAAAGAAGTTATAATTACAAGTTTTCTAAAGTGAATGCTCTACGAAAAGAGAGCCCTGAGAAATCTCTTCCCTAATTTTCAACAGAAAAAATAAAGCCTCTTATTTTTGATTTGTATTTATCCTGACATCTGTTTTTCCTGTTTTCTAATTGTTTTTCTTTTTTGTTTATTGAGGTATAAAGCACATTGATTTATCTATATTTTCATGTAAATACAAATCTCCCAATTTTTTGTAGATTTTGAGAAAGCCTTGAAATCAAGTAATATAGTTCTGCAAATCTGCTGATCTTTTAAAAGATTATTTCGACTACTTAGTCTCTTTTTATTTTCCTATTAATTTTTGAATATGATCATCATTTAAAATTCCTGCTGAGATTTTGATTAGAATTTCATTGAAATATAGATTAATTCATAAAGTATTGCCACCTAATAACATTAAATTATCCAATCATAAAGATGACATATTTTCCATTTGTTTGTCATTAATTTTTCTCAACAATGTTTCCTAATCTTCAGTGTATCTGCCTCATATTTTGTTACACATTTTGTATTTTATAAGGCCAATGTCAATGATACATTTTTTTAAAGATTTCATTTATTTATTAGAGAGAGAGAGAGAGAGCATGAGCGGGGGCAGAGGGCGAGGGAGAAGCAGGCTCCCCAATGAGCAGGGAGTGTGACACAGGGCTCCATCCCAAGACCCTGGGATCATGACCTGAGCTGAAGGCAGACGCCAACCAACTGAGTCACTCAGGTGCCCTGTAAATGATACATTTATGACATTTTTCACTAGCCCGGTGCTATTAGGTAAAAGCACAATCAACTATTTTGTTGCCTTGTAATTCTCGACCTTACCTAATTCATTTATTTCTAAGGACTGTCTATATGCATAATTAATTGACAAAAGTTTTATTTTTCCTTTTTAATCTTTGTGACCTTCACATGTATTGCCTGCTTGATTGCGTGGACTGTAAGTACCAAGCTGAGTAGCAATATTAAGAATCAGTAATGGGTATTAAGGAGGGCACTTGTGATGAGCTCTGAGTGTTACATGTTAAGTGATGAATCAGTAAACTCTGCACCGGAAACTAATATTTCACTGTGCATTATCTAACTGGAATTTAAATAAAAACTTGAAAAATAAAAAAAAATGAGTAAAATAAAAGAGCGGGTTAAGTAATATAGTGTATAGTATAATTAGTATATTAGTTTATATTCACATGCTTTTATTTTTATAATTAATATATTAGTATAACCTTGTATATCAAAGAGCTATTAAAAAAAAAAGTAGGGGAGATAGGAAAGGTACCTGAGATTGCAAAATTCAAGGAAGTACTCAGTGCTGCCAAATGTAGATCCCTGTCCTTAGACGACCCTGAGAGCAAGTGCTGCTTTACACTGGAGATGTCTATACATAGTTGTGCGAGAATCACTTTTAGAAGTTTACTCCTCGGGGCACCTGGGTGGCTCAGTCATTAAGCATCTACCTTCAGCTCAGGTCATGATCCCAGGAGTCCTGGGATGGAGCCCCACATCCAGCTTCCTGCTGCACAAGAAGCCTGCTTCTCCCTCTCTAACTCCCCCTGCTTCTGTTCCCTCTGTCAAATAAATAAATAAAATCTTAAATAAAAAAAATAGAAGCTTACTTCTCTATACCAAAAGTACAGACATTCTGGTGACTTAACTTTAATTCTTACCGTTCTAAAAACAAACAAACAAATCTTTAGTTGCAAAATTATCATTTTTTATATTAGGTTTAAATAAAATCATAATTCTGTCAAATATTTTGAAGAGGGTCTTACATTTTCAGCCTAAATTTACTTATGGTAATAGTGCATAAGGGAGTTAGGATCATGGTATTTTCCCATATTAAATGCATTGCTCAGATTCTCATGTGTTAGATTTGGAACATAACTTGACAATCATCTAAAAATTAAACAACCAAATAAACAAATGAATACTGTTTACTCATTTTTTTCTTCTGAACACTACACCCATAAGATACAATTTTATATAAAATTTATATTTAATTTTTATAAAATTCAGTGTTCCCAAGAGCAATGCAAATTAAGTACTATCAATTCATTTTATAGGTGAGAAAACTGATGATCAGAAAGAAAAATAAAGTCAACTATAACCTCACTATGAGTTATTAGTAGAGATAATCCTTGAGAGCAAATATTTTTAATTTATTTATTTTTTTACATTTGCTCATTGATGCATCTTAGCACCTAAAAGAGTACCTGACAAATAACCAGCCCTCATTTAGCATTTGTTAAATGGACAAAATAATTTTGATTCTCGGTTAAGTTTCATTTCCATTGTTCTTTCTGCTGGAAATGGTAAGTATCTAATGACACATCACATATGAAAATGATTGTCATATTTAGCAATTATATTGGAGGACTATGGGTTTCTTTGTAGTAAGATAAGCTATTAAGGAAAGATTCAGGACTATCCTTTAGATTTGCTTTCACCTTACAAGTGTATTTGGGGGCTGTGCTGTGCTGACTTTGTTTATGTTAAGATAAGGTAAAAAACTCAAGTAATACATCTTGAGCCATGATAAATGTTTCCCAGTAGGTAAGGATGTTGTCAGAGTATGAGCCATACTCATAATGCAGGCCATTAGCATATTAGAATATTTGTCCCTGTGCAGCAGATATAGATAAAGTCTTCAGGCTCAAAAGAAAGAAACTAGTCAAAATTAAGCCAGGTTCTGAGAAGAGAGACAAGAGGAGAATGTAACATAAAAAATAATAAACCTAAAAGGAGACTATAGAAAAAGGGCTATATCCTGAGGGACAAAAATGAAACAAATGAGCAGTGGTTCCTATGTCCTGGTTAAACCTGAAAAGACTAGCCACATTGTCCTGAATGAAGTCGTTGGTAGTACTGAGTGCTTTAAGTGAAGACAAATCTTACAACTGGGAGAAGACCAAATCTACAAAATTGGAGCTCACTGGGTTTATTGAATAAAACTAAGTGAATTTTATCAGAAATAATCTTAGTTAAGATGGCCATTCAAGAGTATGTTTTATGTCTAGCATGGGGAAATGCAAGTTGTTCCAAAGGGCTCAATTTAGCGTCTTTAAGCTCTACTGAAATACATGACATACAATATATATAATTGCTCCAGTATTCAGAGAATCTATAGTCTTGTGTGAGAGACATACATTAATAAAAATAGTATCACGATTATGAGTGTATTACATATGGCTTACAATTTGAGATAAGTGCTCTAAAGGGAAGCAACAGCCTCTTCTAAGAGTACGTAGCAAAAACACATGCCTTGTAGTGATGCTTTTGGGATCTTTCCTGAAAAAGACATCTTTTAAGTTAGTGTTAAAGTTATAGATGACAAGATTTCCTAGGAGATATATAGAATGAGAAGACAAAAACATAGGATTGAACATTGAAGAGCTCTAGGACATCATTTCCCTTAGAAAACAAAGAAGGGGCTGACAGGTAAGTAGAAAATAAGAGGATCAGTCCATAGAAGTCAAGGGAAGAATTATTTTCTACAAATTCTCCTTCTGTGAGTTGCCCACTAGCACAATGGCTCTCAGCATGGAGGGTGGTACTGATTTTGCCTGAGAGAAACTTGGACAATTGTGGAGACATTTTTAGTTGTCACAGCAGGGGAGGGTGCTATTGGCATCTAGTGGGAAGGGACGAGGGGCGCTTCTAAACATCTCACAGTACGGAGGAAAGGCCCCCATGAGGGATAGTTGGTGGTGTTAAGGATGAGAAACTAGCATTAGTGTGAGTTCAAAGACGACAAAGTCGCCACAGGCTGAATGAGGTGAGAGGAAGCTCCAGGTAAGGCAAGGAGAGCCAGACGTCAGAATAAGAGCTGTCATTGATGATGGCAGATATAGAGGGCCACCATGGCAAATAGAAGCTGAGGCTTAATCCCTTAGGGTACCTCTGGCAAGGACAAAGATGCACAACTGATAAGAAATACAGGAAACATTATGAGTCATATATGAAATTTGTATGAGAAGAGTCTGCTTTTTGGGCTTAGAGTTTATGATCTGATATTTCTGCATTTTCTTATTGACTTTTTAGGAAATTCTAGAAATCACTGGATCTACTCATTTACTTCTACTGAGTTTATAAAGTTACATAAATTACAAAGATAGAATGCCTAGGTGGCTCAGTTGGTTAAATGACTGCCTTCAGCTTGTTGGGATGGAGTCCCACATTGGGCTCCCTGCTCAGCAAGGAGTCTGCTCCTACCTCTGCCCCTCCCCTGGCTTGTGCTCTCTCGCGCTCACACTCTCTCTCAAATACATAAATAAATAATATCAACAAAAAATAAACAACAGAGATAAGTTGGTGTTAAAAGCCTTTAAACTGCAGAACAAAACTTTAACTTGATTCTAGAATGAGAACGTATTAAAAATCATACTAGTTTATTTGTTTCATTGATTAGATACATACAGAACCCATCCCGTGTACTAGGTGTTTTAGGTTATGAGGCTTCAACAATCAGCAATATTGACAATGGCCTTTTTCTCCTGAAGCATACATTTCATTTGGGAAGAAAGAGATAGTAGAAAAGTAAATTGATAAGTGAGACAGTATCAGGTAAGGACAAGCCAATGAAATTACGTGGTACAGAGGCAGTCCCCGATTACCTTAGCTTATGTCTCTCCCCATCTTTTCTTAAACATTCACCTGATTTGATTGGCATTTGACCTAAGATGGCAGGACTGAGAAAAATCTGGCCATGGGGGTTCTCTAAAAATAGAGTGTTCCTAATTTGTTTTGAATAGGAAATAGAAAGAAGACCAAAGTGATTTGACTATATTTGGGAGACAGTGTAGTTATACTTGTAAAAGCCAAGACCATGAAAAGCTTGTAAGGCATGATAAAGATATGGGATTTATTTCTGAATGCTTAAGAGATCATAGGAAAGTTTTATGTAGTAAAGTTATATGATCTGATGTACATTAGAAGGCCATTCTGGCTATTGTATAGAAAGTAAAGTTTGAATGACTAGACTAGGGTAGTGACGGTAAAGATGGAAAAAAGTAGGAAACGTTCACATCTGCCTTAGAATTGAAGTTGGCAGACTGTGCTATTGAATATAAGGAAAATAGAGAGGTATAAATATGGATTATGCCAAGGTTTTATCATAGTTGTAGGTAAATTTAAGTAAATTTTAATAAAATTTGGTCTTATAAATTTTAATACAATTTTATTATATACATTTTAGTAAATTTAATGTATTTATAAAATATATTTTATATAAAATTTTAAATAAATTTTATACAAAATTAAAGTAATGAATGATAGTACAATTGCTGATTAGTAATATGAGAAAGGCTGGAGAGAAAAAGACTTGGGGAAAAATGACTCGTATTTTAGTAAGCTAGCTTACAATTGCTTATCAAATAGCTATTGAACCATATGGATTTCTGGGAATTTTCAGTGATCAAACTGTTGATTTGGTAATTAATGACCTTGAGATGGTATATATATATATATATATATATATATATATATATATATATATATAATATTTTCAGATTAAATAAGACCTCCTAAAGAGATTTCTCCTAGAGAAAGTATGAATGGCCAAACCTAAGCCCTGGATTATTCCAGCATTCAAAGTCAGGCTAAAGCAGCTGCAGCTAACACAGGAGATCTGGAAGGAGCAGTGACTGAAGTAGGAGGAGAATCATGACAGTGTGGCACATGGAAACAAAGAGAAGATAGTGTGTCTAGGCTGGACAGTTCTTAGGGAAGAGGGCTGCTGTGGGTTTGACTTCCCCAGGAAGGAAAGTGGAGGTGGAATTTGGGAAGAAGCAGGTTATAGTTCTTCTAGATAAGACTTGTTACTAGGAATTCATGGAGACTACTCCAGCCTAGAGTGGACTGAAGAGGCTAAATGAAGTAAAGTCTAGTCAACATGTATAGGCAGCCTGTGAGCAGTTTTGTTATAAAGGAAAAGAAAGAAATGGAATCGGACCTGGAGTGAAATCTAAAATTGAGATGTTTTTATAATATTAAGGTTACACACCCATGTATACATTTGCAATATAGTGCAATGGTTACTTGATAATTTCATTTGGCTATTTAAATAAGCAGCTAAAACCTAGCATGCCAAAATACGACTCTCATTCCCCCTGCCCCCCCCAGATAGTTTCCTAGCAGCCCTTCACATCAGTTATCTTAGTAAATGACCTATACCATTCACTAGCTTTAAACACCTTTTAAAGAATAGATTAAAACACATTTTATGATTTTGTTTTTATATCCTCCTCTTTTTATATGTTTTTTTTTTCACTTGATGCAGCATTTAGCTGAAACTCCTCTGGAGAAATGATATGTTCAATAGATTGGAAAATTTTTCTGGAGATCTAGAATGCTCCGGTGTTGAGGTGAGGTGACAGTAACTGAGTTTGTGAGAATGGGGTGATATCTTTGCTTTTGAGGTGTAACTACCAGTTATATAAAGACCTATGTCAAGTTCATGCAAGTAGGTTGTTGAAAGAGGTAAAGAAAATATACAAGGAGGGGAAAGGAAGTATGCAGCATGTTAATGGATCATACTTGTGATGTGATCCCAGAAGTGATGGAAAGGAATCCAGTCATTTAACCCATGAGGAGAAATAACTAATTGACTTGGTAGCTTAAAGTAATAAATGAAAGTAGTAAATGGTATAATCTAAGGTCAAAAACTTTAAAAAATACACAGTGTTTGGAGAATGGAAGAGAAATGTTTAGGGGGCATATGTTAATTCATATTTAATACTTCTGATTACTGTTCAATTTGTCACTATTGATGCAGAATTAAAATTCTCATTCACATATCCCATTTAAAATAAGTATTTTCAATCAATATTGAGAGAAAAATTTTGAGAACTACATCACTGAGAAGCTTAGTTGGAAGTTTTTAAAATTTTTTTAAAGAGAGAAGATATTTTAATTTTTTGATAAAAGTATTATTTTGGGGTTCATAGAGCTATAAATTCTTCTATAGTATAAATGATTTTATCATTATTGGAGCAAATGAATAGACAGCATACTGAGGTTGGAACTACCTGGAATTGTTCTGGAAATTTATCTCGGAGGCTAAATAGCATGGCACCATAATTATTGAGTTTAGATGAGGGAAAGGCAACAAGGACACCCTTGAATAAATGAAATGTCAAAGCAGGGTTGAAGGCAATAGTCATGCCTGGCATGGAGGAAATCCTTAATGACACTTTTTACGGAGTTCAAAAAAATCATTGCAATTCCCTTTAACTGACAAGAAGAAGAGTAATCTGTCACCTAGAACACTTAAGGCTAGCCAACTAAATTGGTTTGAGGCATTCTGAAGGAAACCAAATCTAATCTAATCAATAATACTGACACACCAAAGAGATGTATGCAGGAGCAATTTTAAAAACAAGGAAAATATAATTTTAAAAATGTATATAATTTTTCTTCTTAAGCTCCTAATAATAAATAAAATTTAAAGTAATATTTGTATACATTCACGTTCCTTTCAATTTTAGCAAGTAAATTATTTTGTTGGTGGCGATCTCTTTGAAGAATGACTAACGTGTGTGTGTATTCCTCAACACACAAATGTACCCCCCCCATACACCCATGTGACATAAAATTTTACCCTAATAGACAATATTATGGCATTTTTCCCCTTGGTATTTTTGAATCTCAATTAAAAACATTGACTCATCATAACCTCAGTAAGTACTAAGCATGGAAAAATTCTTATCTTTTACTGACTCAGCTGTCTTTCAGCTTCCTTTATCTGGAACTTACAAATGTCTCTAATTGGGCTATTTGCCCAACATTTTCTCATTTCAATATTATGATTGACCTTGAAGAAATTGTTCTGGGATTCCACCCATACGAGTAATTATAGCTCCATTATGCCCTTTACTTAACTCAGGAGATGTTTAGACTTTGATCAATGTATTCATTGCACTTATTGATTGATAATTATAATGCACTACTTGCCTACTTTCCTGCCTCCCTCATTAATTGTCTTGCCACAGTCCAGAAGTATAAAAGTGAGACCCTTAACATGCATTTTGCCAGAACTTATCACTCTATTTTTGCATTTACTCTGTGTTTAATTGTTCACTTCCACTATTAAACCCTCAGTACATTATTTATTGTAGCTTCCTGGCCCTATTCTTATGGAGCCAAGCAACCTTCACTACTCTTAGGTCCCCTTGCCTGCCGCTTGATGCGCTCTTACAAACTTGCGATTTCCAGACTGTTAAAAGAGCCCAAACAAATGTGGTTCTTAATTACTCTAGGATCTATAAAGAATTTAGTTGTATGCTTTATATTTTAAAGTGTAAACTGAAACCTTAAATATATTGAAGCTTGTGAATATTACTATTTTCCCTTGAGTCAAGGACAGTTAAATAAGCTACCCCCTCTTCACCTCACAGTGTAATTTGGGAAAGTGGTAGGAAACAAGACTTCTATCAGTATACAAGTAATATTTAAAGCTACATCTTTCAGCAAGGAACCTGGGCTGTTTGCCTTCAGTCATTTTATGTCACCACTTAAACTACACTAAATGATGGTCAGGGCCAAGACAGCATGCTATATGCATTTGTGAGAAAAGAAATTAATAGTCATCTATGTATTCCTTCTACACAGTGGGTCATCCTTAAAACCTTTTTTTCTTTTATTAAAAGATTTTATTTATTTGACAGAGAGAAACACAGCCAGAGAGGGAACACAAGCAGGGGGAGTGAGAGAAGGAGAAGCTCCCCAAGCAGGGAGCCCGATGTGGGACTCGATCCTGGGTCTCCAGGATCATGACCTGAGCTGAAGGCAGTCGCTTAACCAACTGAGCCACCCAGGCGCCCCCCCCTTAAAACCTTCTATAGACATTTCAGATCATGCTTTTCTAAGTGAAATGTGTGTTTAATGTCTGATATTTTTTTCATCAAACTATTTAATCATATTACTTAATATTTTTATTGTTCACGTACTCCCAGACTATTCCAAGCAGTTAGGGACTTCCTATGAACTCCCTAGCAAATGTTCTTCATTCTTCATACTTTTCACCTCTGCATTTATTTATGTAACTATTTATTTGTTTGACTCCAGGTTCCAACTTGGCCACTAGATTTTAGATATATTTCCACATTTAGCATATGTTTATCCATCTATCTATATAAAGGTGACAAGAAAAAGAAAAAAAACTGATACAAAAGAATGGTATACTCTTCTCTATATAAAGTACATATGCATCAAGGGAGACATACATCAAAAACTGAAGGTGGGGGGCACCTGGGCGGCTCAGAGGGTTAAGCCTCTGTCTTGGGCTCAGGTCATGATCTCAGAGTCCTGGGATCGAGTCCCACATTGGGTTCTCCACTCATCAGGGAGTCTGCTTCTTCCCTCTCTCTGCCTGCCTCTCTGCCTACCTGTGATCTCTCTCTCTGCCAGTGTCAAATAAATAAATAAAATCTAAAAAAAACTGAAGAGGGGCACCTGGGTGGCTCAGTGGGTTAAATGTCTGCCTTCAACTCAGGTCATGATCCCAGAGTCTTGGGATTGAGCCCCCATTGGGCTCCCTGATCTGCGGGAGAGCCTGCTTCTCCCTCTCCCTCTGCTGCACCTCTGCTTGTGCTTTATCTCTTTCAGTCAAATAAATAAAATATTAAAAACAAAAAACAAACAAAAAGCTGAAGAAGAGCTATAGCCATAATGAGTATTGACAAAGGTGATTATTACTTTTATTTGTTAAAAATATTTCTTTAACCCATCTATAAAGCTGCATTATTCTCTGATGTTACTACTGACTTTAATATTTTTCTTAACTGTAGGTGATCATTCCAATGTCTAACCACTTTGCTTTCTAGAGAACTTGTATTACTTTAAAGATTTTATTTATTTATTTGTCAGAGGGAGAGAGAGAGAGAGAGAGCAGAAGCAGGGGGAGGGCAGGCAGAGGGAGAAGGAGAAACAGACTCCCTGCTAAGCAGAGAACCCAAAGAACATGAGAGGCTTGATTCCAGGATCCTGGGATCATGACCTGAGTTGAAGGCAGATGCTTAACTGACTGAGCCATCCAGGTCCCACGAACTAGTATTTTTAAATTTTTTTCCATATGATTTCTTTTTTTTTTTTTCAGTGTCTTCAAATGAGCTCTCAATAACACATTTTTGGCCTCAGTATTGGCTTTTTGTATTGCCAACCTGAACTGGACTTTTATTTATTTTCGTTTTTTAAAAAGATATTATTTATTTATTTGACAGAGAGAAATACAACTAGAGAGGGAACACAAGCAGGGGGAGTAAGAGAAGGAGAAGCAGGCCTCCCACTGAGCAGGGAGCCCGATTCCGGTCTTGATCCTAGGACTCCAGGATTATGACCTTGGCCAAAGCAGATGCTGAATGACTGGGAGACCCAGGTGTTCCCCAACTGGACTTTTAAAATGCAATGATTTAGCAGATAGACAAACTAAGTAAAGATAAATCTTAAAAGTTGAAAAAAACTAAAATACTTGAATAACACCAACTTTGTTTCTTTCTTATGAATTTTATCTAATTTTACCTTTCTCTTTTATCGATTTTTATTCTAAAATTAGAGATGGAAGGGCATTCTACAAATAGGAACAGGCAATTATTTCATATAGAACAGAATATGATTCACCTAGAAATATTATTTTTTATAATTAAAATTAGAGAGTATTCTGTAACATTTAAATCATGATACATTAAAAATGAAAATGTGACTTTCACACAATTTTCCTGATAGTGTTTAGAAATATATTTTTTTAAACTTTATTTGTAGGATCAGAGAACTGGATTATTATAAAACAGACTTTTTCAACTGCCATTGAAGTGATAGAAACAATGTGTAAATAATGTGTAAAAAAATCTTTTGATTATCTCCTGTTATACCACAAAGTATCACCCCCTGTCAAATCCCTCATTTTCCCACAGCTCTAAACAGCTTGGGGAATAAATCCCATCTACCATGATCCAATGAAGTCTTTTTATCCTTAGCCACTTGGAAGGAGGGTGCATTACTTTTACACAAAACCACTGGGTATTTGGATATTGAAAGGTGGGGAGGAAAGGAAAAAACAACATTGAAGAGATTTAAATTTGCTTAAAAAATAAGTTACTTAAAAATCTGTTCACACACATACTGTCACACACACCCCAAGGGCTGTTTGCTTATTTATGTGTATTTTCAGAGTTTATTTACAGTGTAGAAACTGTTACATTTTTACTGACTGTGATCCAACTTAAATTAATAAGCCTCAAAATAATTCATGATTTACTAGGGAAAATGAAAGCAGTCCTTCAAGTGTACTTCCATTCGGATAACTGTTAATCTATAGTATGTCAAAAACAATTTAGTATTTTAGCCTGCCTTACTGCACTATTTCACATCACGTGTAAAGACATATTTTATTTGAAGATACTCAGATTAATCTCTGGATTGGCATAATGGCTACTATCCATTATTATCTGTAAGTTATTAATAGCTAACAAGACTAAAATTTGAAAGAATTGAGAGTTGAAAGCTGATAAAAAGTCAGCATTTCTACATAATAGTTATTACAGTTAAATTTTACCCAAAATGAGTCCTTCTCAGTTGTAAAGTTTACTTCATAATGGTAAGCTTACAGTGAGAATCACCTGTTCCTACTCACAGACATCTTTGAACATATCATGGTATCTCTCATCCTCTTTCCAGGGATACACATGTTGAGTTAATACATGGCTGCGATCCTTCCATTAGCACTGTAATATTTTTTTTAAATTTCTGCCTAATCTACACAAATTAGATGTTTGATTTATTGGGTCATTATGACAGATAGATTATTTATCATTATCCAATAATATGAAAAATATCCCAGTAAGCTTTTCTGAATCATGGAAAAATTTCAATCTTTGGTAATAGTGTTAGAATTTTAAACTTTGCTACTAATAAAAATGTAGTTGTATTTAACCCTATAAATTTTTTGTTGGTTTTCATTTTTTCTATTTTATTATATAAATTATATAAAAGTAAAGAACAGCTTATAAATAGAAAAAAGTTAGTTAATATCAGTCCCCGTATTTTGGAATGATGTTTCCTGATTCTGAATACTTACACATTAACACATTTACAATCACAGTGGAATGCATTTTTTCTTCTGCTGTGCTTAACAAACATATTCTTGTATAGACCATGGTTGGTAGAATCTTGGCCCCCATGAAATTTGTCCTCTGATGTGTCTGTGAATATGTTATGATAACTGACAAAGACACCGTACAAATATAATGATGGTTATTAATCAGTTGAGTTTATGATAAGAAGATTATCCTGGATATCCTGGTGGGCCCAATGTAATCACATAAGCCCTTAAAAGCAGAAGACAAGGTTGGAGATTTTTGAAGTAAGGGGAAGATTTGATGTGCTTGGAGATAGAGAAGGGACCGTGTACAAAGTGTGAGAGGGAAATACATTCTACCCTAAACCACTGTGCTCGTATGAGGATCCAGAAACTTAGGTGAGAGCAACAGCCTTGGTCAATTGATGTCTTGAGTTCAGCCCAGTGAGACCGTTAGCAGAGAACTTAGACACACCATGCTGGACTTCTAACCAAGAGGAAATGTGAGATATATAAGTGGCATTTTACATGACTAAATTTGTGGCAGTTTGTTACTCAGCAACAGAAATCTAACACATAGTTTTTTCTCAGTCTTCATTATTATTCAGTATTCAAATTATTCCACTGATATGTAATATGGACACTGATGTTATAAATAATGCCAAAAAAAGATAGGACATGGTTTGAACCTTCAAGAAATCCACCACATCGGGACGCCTGGGTGGCTCAGTTGGTTAAGAGACTGCTTTTGGCTCAGGTCATGATCCTGGAGACCCAGGATCAAGCCCCACATCGGGCTTCCTGCTCAGTGGGAAGCCTGCTTCTCCCTCTCCCGGTCCCTCTGCTTGTATTCCCTCTCTAGTTGTGTTTCTCTCTGTCAAATAAATAAATAAAATATTTAAAAAAAAGAAAGAAATCCACCACATGGCCAGAAAGTAAACAGTCACAAAAGAAAAACCAAAAAAGCTTTATTATTTGCCACAAATAAGAAGTTTTTAGGAAGAATTACAGCAGCAGGATGACCTATTTTGCTCAGAGTCCCTATAATCTAACTGACTTTCAAGATTGTCTCATTCACTCTATTTTCACTAACACCACCTTGGTTAAGTGGCTCAAAACAAATAAAAACTATAAATAGGGTATTATATTAAAGATGTTAAAAGATCAGACTAGCAGCATTATCTGGGCAGCATGCCATTAATCCACTGAAGATGTGCAAACATAAAACAAACAGCATAGCTAAGATGCTCTGTAATCTCAGTATGACCAAAGGATCCTATATTAAGTAACTGGTATTACTTTTGGATAAGGTCATTGTAAGGATGTTTAAGGGGAAGCAATGCTGGGTGGACTTTACATGTAGAATACCTAGGTTGTAGGAAGAGGACAAGCCAAGACTTACTGCAAGATGCTAGGCCAGACTACTGAGGGAAAAGATACAATGAAAAGAAATGAAGTAGCTTTGAAAAGCCAGTCAGGCTGAAGAGCAAATATTAAAGGGTTGATCTAAAATAATGTCTAAATTAAAATATCTTCTGTTATAAGTAGTAGAAGTCATGACCCAGTCTACAGAATATAGAAGTCCATCAGCACACATAATAGCATGAGGGTTGGTAGATGGAACATCTCAGTATTGTCATCTAGGACTCAAACTTGTTCCTTCTCTCTTTTTTCCTGTCCACACATCAGCTTTATTCTAAGATTAATTTCTCCTGGTGGTTTTAGGATGGCTGTCAGCAAAATCCACACCAAAGTACTTCCCTGTTCACATCCTCCATAATACAAAGAACCTTTCTTCCAACTCATGATGACTACCCTTCTCTTCAACCAATTAAGTCAATTTAGTCATATGTCTCCTTTAGGACAAAAATAGTCGTGAGGGAAATATTTATATTGGCTTAGATTAGATTTAGCTTCATCTGATACAGTAAACTTAAAATATACTTGGAAGTTTATAAAGGTAGTAAAGGAACTTAAAAAGTCTAATTCAACCATTTGTTTTAGAAAAATAACTGAAGAGGATTCCACACTGGTCTGTAACACACGTCATCCTGTTAGATGAGCTTTGAAGGAATGTGACTTGTCAGATTGGTCATCCATATGGAAATACCCAGTTCTGTTATCTAAATAACTCCTTTCATTGTCTTCATGGTTCTCTGTTATTCTTCTGGAATAAACTACTTTGTTCTCCTCCATTTCCTCCATGTCCATGTCTAAAATGGACATTTGGAGTCTGCCCATTTGAGAAACTTCATAGTTTTTAGCAGATCTCAATTCTACTTAATACAAGTTTGAGTCTTTGGGGATTGCCTTATGAAGTATTTTTAACTTATTATCATAAATCAAATTTTAATCTAAGTTTATTTACTAAAGGAACATATAGTTTTTTTGCAATAACAAATGGTTTAATAATTTTGAGGACATTTGTCTTATAACATAAGACTATGTATGTTATTGAGGGAAATCACATTTGTTGTAATATGAGTGACTCAGTTCAGGTTATAAACAATGGTTACCATAGAAATATGAATTTACTCATCAGCTGTGTATTATCTAATTCACTATGACCTCATTGATGTACTATATAACAATCAAGTATGAATTCTGAAGACTCCTGTAGAATGATATATATTTTTCAGCATTCCACATTGTGAAAGTCATTTATAGATACAATAATACTTTTTCCTAAAGAGTAACTTAAAACAGAAGGCAAAAATTTGATTCGTTATCATACTTTAACACACTAAGAAGGATACTAAAATGCCCAATGCCACAGAAAAGCTATGTAAGGTGAAAATTAATACAAGATAAAAATTAATACATGATAAATGGATATAAGGAATCAGAACCAGTAATGATATTAGATATAGTGTTTTCTAAAGAGTTATTTTCTAACAAATTGTAGAAATATAGCTAAAATGAAAGGAGAGAGTATTCAGGAGGTGCAAGAAGCTACACTGGGTGGCTGCTCCTTCATGACATTCAATATGACAGGAGTGAGGGTATGTGAGGGAGTAGTATCATTAACAGAATTTTATTTCTTGTTTTTTGTTTGTTATATATATATTTTTTAAGATTTTATTTATTTGACAGAGAGAAACACAGCCGGAGGGGGAACACAAGCAGGGGGAGTGAGAGAGGGAGAAGCAGGCTTCCCGCCCAGCAGGGAGCCCGATGTGGGACTCGATCCCGGATCTTCGGGATCATGACCTGAGCTGAAGGCAGTCGCTTAACCAACTGAGCCAGCCAGGCGTCCCTTTTGTTTGTTATATTATGTTTATGTTCATTTAGGGAAGAATATATGCATTTATGCTTTAGAAAACAAATGGGGAGTTTATAGAAAACGCTGAAGGTTTAACAATGGAAGTAAAACATTTATGGAGCAATGACCTGGATAGCAGAGCCTAAATTCATAATTTGTACATTGTGGATTATCAGTTTATGTAGACATGCTCTTCCCCCACTATGACTAAGAATGCACATTTGTTTTAACAACAGCTGGAGAAACTGATTCATATAAAACAGAAAGAGAAAGATATTAAGTAAATATACTGAATAGTTTATTATAAAAATGAGGGAAGATGAACTCATACTGACTGATACCAATTTTTTCTAAGAAAGTACAAGTTAATGTCATCAGCTAAGAGTGAAGGGGCAAGAATTCAAGCCTTCATTTTAGGTTTC
Source organism: Spilogale gracilis (assembly GCA_004023965.1). Lineage (NCBI taxonomy): Eukaryota > Metazoa > Chordata > Mammalia > Carnivora > Mephitidae > Spilogale > Spilogale gracilis. The sequence continues at coordinate 55,972 of PITA01007594.1, read as the reverse complement.
AATATTTCCTATTTATTCCAATATGAACAAATGCTTTAGATATGATTATACTTCTTACTTGACAAGAGATAAAAAGTTAAAACCAACACAGAATTGGTTGCAGTGCAATCTCTTATAATTACATACCATTTCTTTCTACTTCTAGTTTATGTGGATTCTTCCACTGATGTTTCTTTTTCATATAGTTTAATTGTGCCTGGTTGTAAAAGGTTTGACTTCCACAGAATCCAAGACAAATTTTGGTGATTAAGTAGAGAGGAAAGAAGTTTGAGTCAAAAAGACTCTTTAAAAGATTAGTTCAGGTGATGATGTAGACTTAAATTACATGATTAGCAATGTGCCTAAGTTCCAAATATTAGGAAAAGTATTACTTTTTATCAAATTAGAAATGACAAATAAGGGAGTCAAACTCTAATTATTCTTTCAGAGTAAATAGCCTTTAACTGAGCTAGTGATTATCAGAGGAGAAGAAAGAGGTTAAGAGGTAATCTGATGCTGTTACTTTGGGATATGTTGAGTCTACAGGACACACGAGTGGAGATGGAAATTTAGTTAACAGTTTAAATGTGGCTCTGGAGCTTAGGAAACAACTTCTGAGTGAGGTGTCATTATATATTTGATTATCAAAGACAGAATAAGTTGATGCTAACTGGGAATAACAAATAATGAAAGAGCAGAAGGAGAGAAACCTGTTAAGGAAGAGAAAGATGAGTCAGTAGAAGAGATAAAGAGGGCAATAGTCTTAGAGGTTAGATTATTTTTCTGATAAACAAACTATTTACATAAATTGTGTTTATATTTGTTCTTAACCATAATATTTTGGGGATATTATTACCGTGCACTTCTTATTAAAAAAGAAGCTAGATCTAAGAGCAGTTAAATAATTTGCACAAAATTATCAGTATAGGACCCAGCAATGGCAGAAACCCAGGTCAGCCTGGATCCAAAGCCATTTATTTTTTCACAATACCATACTACATCTAGGAGATCACTTCAGTCCCAAACAACCTTTTAGGTTATTTATGTAACAGTAATTTGGAGATTCTAGGGCAACTGGGTGTAAAAGAATTTATGAACGAGTTTTCTGCTGGTGGTTTTCCTCCATTCAATCCCCTAAGTCCATTAGGGAGATGGCTATCCTTTTTGCTTTCCTAGTCTTCCTAATCATCTAGAAAGTCCCCGCTCTATTTCCTCTTATTCTTTGTTAGAAGACTTTTTCTGTTTCTCTCTCTCCAGGCAAAAGCAGAAAGAAAAAAAGATCTCCATTATGTTACGTGTCTGCTCATCAGCAGAACAAATTCCCATGGCTCTCTGTTTCTAATCAGAAGGAAGTAATTTTCCCTTCTCACCTGACTGATTCTCCAACTTGGTTCTCAGAGCTGACTGCTCTCCAGTGCCTTCCTCCAGGTACTCAGTAGCAATTCTCAGTTAGTGCTAAGGTTCACTCATTAAACATTTCACCATTCATTCATCAAGTTATGTCCACCTATCATCCAACACATTTAAAGTCATATCACTAATTTTATCAAATTTCATTTAAAAATCAGGGTAACAATAGATAAACAACATTTACATGATTTCAGGACCTATCCTATATTTACCAGAGTAGGTAACTAAATGCCTGCTGCTGTATTAATAAAAACCATCATCATCACCATTATCATCACCACTGCTCCAATTTATCAAGATCTTTCTATGTACCAAACAATCTATTATATAATTCTCAGTCATTGTTTCATTTAGTTGATTAGCGTTTGAGCCGTAGATGTAATTAGGCTGTGGGATTCAATATATATCAATATATACAAGGTTTACATATATCAATAATGTTTAACAAATCCTTGTGTGTTGTGTTATTACCACATTAGATATTTATAGTCTTTTCAGAAAAGAGCCAATTTAAATATTTTTTAGGTTCTAAAGAAATGAAAACTCAGGCCCAAGTAGGCTTCATCTACCAAAAATATCCAATACACTTATATCCAGATTTGTTTATCAACTAGAAAAATGGATAGCATATGTAAATACAAAATAAATGTGTAAAGTAACAGCAAGTGTCTATTCCCTAAAGAAATGAACGAAAAGACAAAACATCTATGAGAAAATGCACTTCTATTTGAGTAATTTTGGCTCAAACCACAACATTTTCTTCACTGTTATTAGTTCTCTTTGTTTTAGTCTTGAATCTCAATTCATATATTACATTAAAACATAACCTTTGTGTCCAAAGGAACACTCAAATTTTAAAGATAGACACAAAAGAATAGGCTAGAGGCTATCACTCCATAGCAATGGAATGTGTTTTGTTTAAATTAAGCATTTGATACTAAAAATGTGCCTTTGAACAGTTGCTAAAAGTGAATCAGTGCTACAGATCACCTTGTCAGTGCTTTGACAGGAAAGCTGACGTTTAAAGGTGAGTTCCAACTGTTTCCTTAATTTATAGGGTAAGAATTCTGCAGCCACCTGTCTAAGGGAAGCAACCATGAAGGGTTTATTGGTCCCCAAGTACTTTTGTCACCCGTCTTGTTAGACCTCCTGTACCAATCAGCATTTCTCGTAGAATCTAAGAAGTTGTAATTACCTATTTTTTTTCTTTTCCCAATCTTTGTGTCAGATAATTTTACTTAAAATCTGAATAGGTAAACCAACAAAAATCCTTAATAACTGAAAAGCCAATATCCCTGTTTTGACTACTATTTAAATTATTACACTACTGTAAAAAAATCTTTCACTCTCAGGGTTTTAATTACTTTCAACAGAAATAAGTTTTTGTAGGTCTTATATAACATTTTGATTGATTTAACAATCATATTTTGAATACTGTTAATAAATCAAGCATCAAGCCTTGACTATAGTCTCATTGCCTTCTAATTTTATAATATTTATTAGGTGTCTTTCCTCTTGGTGCACCTTTGTGTGTTTTGTCAGTTACTAGTTATGCAAACAAGGTGAAGACTCAACAAGGCCTACCAGGCTTGACTTAATAGACTCAGTTATACCACTCCTCAGGGTCACCTGAAAACAATAAATCCAGTTAAATATAAAATCTCATAGCCAAGTACCCTGCATATAGTAAATGCTAAAAAATGTTATTTCCTGTCTCCTTTCCATCTTTCCTTTGGTTGGAACTAACAGAAAGTGAACAATTCAGTCTCATTCATTTATTTACTTATAGATCACAAGTTGATCTGTTGTCATTTCACATTATTATCTTTTTGATTCTTAGCAGTGGGAGAGCTTTCACTCTTTCTTAGGTTTAAGAGTCTTAGAGTTAGGTTCAGTGTAGCAGTGTTCCTTAAGAATATGGGCAACATTATCCTAGATATAGTTCCTTAGTTGTTTTGTTGTTGTTGTTGTTGTTGTTGTTGTTCTGTTGCTTGATTTATCTTGTCTTTGAAAAAAGGTGGTTGCAAAGTAGAAAACATGACATAAAAAACATTCGGTTTTGTGATCTAAGAAATAGAGGGAAGAAGTATGTCAGTGCTTCTGAGTTACTAAAGATAACCTTTTTCCCTCATTTGAAACATCCTTAACTTATATGACACACAGTTCAATCTTTTAATATTTAAAGTGTTCACGGTAAGATTGGGTAGAAGAGGAGCGGAGAGAGTCATCAATCAAACTTCTGTTTAAGACTGAATTTCTTTAATCTACTTTATTTTACACTTGAAGCATGGAAGGAAGAGTTTGTTATATAGCAAAGTGGGACACCTTTTCATGAAGGCTTCAAAATAGTAAGAAGATCTATATTGCCATTCAACTGAATTTCAATGTATTCTACATGAAAACACTTTTAGCAGTCTTCACGGATAAGTTAACTAAATCAAAGGCATTAGACACTGTTTGAAGTAGTGGAGACAGTGTTCTCCCATGAATATGTGATAACAGTGTTTTATTACAACTACTTGGGCTAGTGACTCCTGGGTGTTGGAGAAATGAACTAAGTGATAAGCATAGCGTGAATGACTTTCATGTTCATTGACTGATTGATTGATTGTATATAGAGAGCTCATGTAACTTGGTTTCTATCTATAAATTGAGGTAAGTTATGCTGTCTCTTAAAAGCAATCATTTCAAAATCAACTTTGTTTTTATTGATGTAGAAAAGTTGTAGATCCTTACATTAGTTTTTTTCAAAAGTTATCTTCTCTTAATAGGAAATCATAACCTTCTTGAAGAGAAAGAGTTTAATTTGCCCCCTAAAGTGGAGTTATGAATGGATGACATTTGGACAGATTCTAATTTGTTCCTGAGATACATACATTATTTTTAGAAGATTATTTTTAAGAATCCAAATTCATGGTAGATAATAATATACATAACATTGCAATAGCATGATAATTGGTACAATGAAAGGGTTTAACAAAATGCATTCAAATAAAGCAAAAAAAAAATATTGATCTTTAAAGCCATGATTCCCCAGGGAAAGGAAATTGAAACCAGAAAGAAAATAGAAAGGGGGAAGGATAAAAGGAAACTGTCTTTTCATTAGTTGCCGGTTCATTTCTAGGGACCATACTGGGAATTCCCCATATTTTTATCTAACTTTTAGCTTTTTAACTGTTACACATGTTTTATCTTGTTGAGCTATCTTACTGTTAAGTAAATTAAGATTTATTTAATTTAAATAGTTACTTGAGGATCCACAGTTATAGGATAGAGCTGAGTGTTCAAGACAGTGCTCATAAATTCTTTGCAGGGTTCTTTGTCCCACTTTGTGTTATATAAAAATCTTCTGGGAGGATGGTTTATAACCAGGGAATGGTGTGCTTTTTGGTATCAAATTCTTGATAATGTATCTGAGTCAATGTAATACGACTAGTCTTTAATTAGTGCTTGATTTGAGCGACATCAGTGAACAAAGCAGACAGAATTCACCTCCCCCTGTAGAACTTACACTGTAATGGAGAGGGAAAAAAATCAATAATAAACATATTAAATGAAACTAGTATATAATCTAAAAGAAGATAATGAGTACTATCCAAACACATAAAGTAAAGTGGAGTGGAAAGCCCTGTGTCGGGCCCCTGCCAAGTGGAGTCTGCTTGAGATTCCTCTCCCGTCCCTCCCTCCCTGCCTCTGCTCCTCACCGGACTTGCACCCTCCTGCTCTCTCTCTCTCTCTCTTTCTCTCTAAAATAAATACATACATAAAATATTTAAATATATGTGTTTACATATAGAAAAGGAGGAAAGGAATAAAAAAAATCATGGCACTTTTGCATTTCTTTCATTGATTATTGATGATAGACCTTTGAATTATGACTTAATTTAGAATATTATATAGTACTAGAAATCTCTGTAAGCATTTTTGTTTATCTACACTTAAAAATGTCATTTGGGTGTGTGTGTGTGTGTGTGTGTGTGTGTGTGTGTGTGAAATTATACAATCTGACCTACATTCTGTCTCTCTTACCATCACAGTTGTTGTGTGTGTGTGTGTGTGTGTGTGTGTGCACCACAATTTTTGTATCTAGCAACAGTTTTTATTGCTTTTGTTTAAGCAACAAATATTCTAATATGCCAGGCAGTTTTTCTAAGAGCTTCAATTGTATTAACTAATGCAATTTTTTAAAGAAGATATAGCTTTGCTCCCCTTTTAAAAACAAAGAAATTGAACCACAGAATGTTTCTATAATTTGTTGAAGTTCACATAGCTAGAAATTGGAGGAGCCAGAATTTGAAACAAGATAGTCTAATTCCAGAAGCAATATTTTATTAACATAGCTGCCTTTCAAAACCATAAAAACATTAAGTATTGAATACTAAACTCAATTCAGACAACCTATTCTTTAAATCAGCATTTACATTCAATAAGTATTTTGATAATGAACAAAGAAAGAGTTTGTATTCATCCTATTACAAAAAATCCTAAACTGTGTAATTTATATTAATATATAAAGTCAGTTTACATTAAAATATGGCATTCCATTTTCTTTATATACCATTATTTAGTGTAAACTATATCTTGATTATTTAGCTAATAGATGGATTGGTAGTTGAGAAATGGTCCGAGTTATAGCAATTCTGCTTTTGCTCCTCATTCTCATTTTGCCAGTGGCAAACATCTGTTCACACTTGTCATCACTGATATCAGTTATTTTGTTAATATTTCTTGTTTTAGTGTTCCCCACAGAACATCATTGATCATATGATATTTATCATAATTTGGTTCTGATGCCCCTATATCGTGATCCTTTGTTTCATTTATTCTCCTTTATTAGGGTCATTAGAGTGATGATAGTTGTTTTTTCACCAGACAACTGACATGCTACTTCCTATCTGTCACAGTATCAAAAAAATAAGCTTTTAACAAAGCCCAAATTATGACCTCTATACAGTAAAAAGAAACAAATTAAGACATTATAAAAATAAATTAGAAGAAGATAGAAAGAAAGAGAGAGAGGGAAATAATTTAATTGGCAATAAGGAATATTATGTTCAATGAACACAGGGTTAAAGTGTAGATTAGTCATAACTAACAACACAGCTCAAGTTGACCAAATATTTACCTCTATGAGGCTCATACATCTTTTTAAAATATGCAACCTACAAGGTGAGTTTTTGTTTCTCTTTGTCATAGAGTTGCTCATGGAAAAGTATTGCATTTAAATTTAAAAAAAAAACTTTGCCTCTATAGATTGTTTAATCATTCCTTAATGCTTTAAAACAATCAGTTATTATGTAATTGAATACAGATCAATCAAAATCAAAATCTAAAGTTTTCTGTCCAGAGTCCATTAGAATTTACAAAATGATTTGAAGCAAAAATTTAGCGAATCTATAAAAGGTATTAAAATATCATGAGATTTGTATAATTCCAGAACATGCAAGCTTGTATTTTAACCTATTTCTAGGTTTCAAAAAAAAAGAGAGAGGGGTACCTGGGCGGCTCAGCTGGTTAAGCGACTGCCTTCAGCTCAGGTCATGATCCCGGAGACCCGGGATCGAGTCCCACATCAGGCTCTCTGCTTGGCAGGAAGCCTGCTTCTCCCTCTCTCATTCCCCCTGCTTGTGTTCCCTCTCTGGCTGTGTTTCTCTCTGTCAAATAAATAAAACTTTTTTTTTTTTAAAAAGAGAAACTTTTTAATTTAAACTGGGGACTTTTTTCAGTCAAGATGGGATAATAGAAATTGGATTTATACTCTCATCTAAAACATCAAAATAACACACAAAATATATTATACAATGATTTTAATATATTGGACACCACACAAGGCACACAAGTGATCCATGAGAAAGGAGAAAGAAAAGAGTGAATCACTATGATGCCCAAGTTACTGCCTTGTAGAGTTAAGTTAGGAGGCTAACATGCAGGCAGGAGAACGCAGGCCAAGTCTGGCAATCTCTCTGAGTTGAGGAGAGGGACCTCAGTATCTAGAGAATACAGGAGGATATAATCCACTGAATAGAGTACTAAAAGGGAGGGAAAAGCATTGGAAGAAACTTCTTTTAAGTAGAATTTTGATCTGCTTAAAGAAAGTGTCATAAAACATCTGGCCAACCTCATTGTTCTATTTCTGATGGCGAAGGAATGATGGAGTGTTTGTTGTAGCATAAGCCGGTGCATGCATACTATTTCCTTGAGTTAGCTGTGGGAGAAGACCTGTTGGCCATAAAGAACCAATGCTCAGAGCACCTGGGTGGCTCAGTTCGTTAAGCGACTGTCTTCAGCTCAGGTCATGATCCTGGAGACCCGGGATCAAGCCCCACATTGGGCTTCCTGCTCGGCGGGAAGCCTGCTTCTCCCTCTCTCAGTCCCTCTGCTTGTGTTCCCTCTCTAGCTGTGTTTCTTTCTGTCAAATAAATAAATAAAATCTTAAAAAAAAAAAGGATTTGTGCATTAAAAAAAAAAAAAAGAACCAATGCTCACTATTGAGGCTGATCTTGCTCTATGTCTTCCCTATGTGATTAACATGCTGATTTGTCTGGTGCCTATGTGATTCCTGTCTTTCTTGGTGAACTGACACCTGCAGAACATGCAGTAGGTTGACATCTTGGGACTGCTGCTTTTGGTTGTAGGCAGAAAATGTCACTTGCAAGACACAAACAAAAGATTTAAAATGTTGAGTAAGCCAGGAAGAAAGGCAGGAAGGCAGGAAGTTCACATAATCATCTTGCTTAAAACCGATAATAAAGAGAATATCATGAAAGCAGCTGGATGGGTAGAGGTGGCTATTATGTATAGGAGAACAAAAATAAAATGCTAGTAGCCATCTTGATGGATACAATGCAAGCAAAAACACAGAAGCAACATTAAAGTATTAAAAGAGCACATTTTTTTTTATTGTTACTTAATTTTTTTTTCCAGTGTTCCAAGATTCATTCCCCATTCCCCACACTCAGTGCTCCACGCTTTAGGTGCCCCCAGTATCCACCACCAGGTAAAAGAGCACATCTTTTAACCTAGGAACCTATACCAAGCAAATTATCCTTTATAAACGTGATGAAATAAAGACTATCAGATACAAAAAGCTGAAAAAGTCAGAATCAGAGACATGTTCTACCACAAATGTTCCTAGCTAGAAGGAAAAGATACTTAATATCCAGTTTAGAAAATAGGTAGAAGTAAAATACATGAATACATAGTACAAAAAACCAAAAGGGCCAAGAGGGGGGAGTGGAAATGTACTGTAGTACTATATATTTTTATACTATATGTAATATTAATTGAAGGTAGAATATGATAAATTATAAATGCATACTATAAATCTCAAAGCAATCGCTCAGAAAAGTAAAGTAAAAAATAACAGATAATTAACAAAGAAGATAACATAAAATCATAAAATATTTAACCAAAAGGAAGGAAGAAAAAAGAACTAAGAACAAGTAAATAAATAGAAAATAAAGATGGTAGATTAAATCCACACCTATCCCTAAACATTTAAATCCATTTAAAGGGCCGGGGTACCTGGGTGACTCAGTCATTAAGTGTCTGCCTTCATGACTCAGGTCATGATCTCAGAGTCCCGGGATGGAGCCTTGCATCGGGCTCCTTGCTCAGCCGAGAGCCTGCTTCTCCCTCTCTCACTCCTCCTGCTTGTGTTCCCTCTCCAGCTGTGTTTCTTTCTGTCAAACAAATAAAATCTTAAATAAATAAATAAATGAACCCATTTAAAGGACCAAAATACACCAATTAAAATAAATTATCAGGATAAAAAGCCCAACACCTAATTGTATGCTTCCTTAAACAACAACAACAAAGCAAAAACAAAACCTAAAAATACTTTAGATATAAGGACATATGTAGGTTAGACATAAAATAATGGAACCCAGTATGTCAAGGAACACTTATCAAATGGCAGTTGGGGTGACTCTGTTAGTACCCGTGGTTGACAGAAATAAGGGTCACCCCATGATCCCCACCCCCTGATATTTACCTCCACCTCTAGAGTGTGGACAGGACCTGGAACTTGTTTTAGCAAACGGAAAATGTCAAACATGAATTTTACAGATGTAATTAATCATCAAGATGTTGTCAGTTGATTGTGAGGTAACCAAAAGGGTGATCTTTCTGGATGGTTCCAACTCCCAGTAGAAGTGCTAGGCCTTCCTTGAGGAGGGGTGGCCTTCCTTGAGAGCTTGATGGAATGAGTGGCCGTGTTGCAGGAGCCTGCCCGGGACTACCAACTATCATCAGTCTCTAGGAGCCAAGGATGGCCCCCAGCTCACAATGAGCAAAATTCCAAAGACTACAATCATACTGCTGCAGAAAAATAAATTTTCCCAATAACCTGAATGAACTTGGGAGCAGGTTCTTCCTCAGCCAAGCCATCAGACTGGACTGAGCAAAGGACACAGACAAGTCATGCCTGACTACTGAGAGAAGGAAACTAAGGTTGTATTAAGTCACTAAACCTGTGGCCATTCATTTTGCATCATTAGAAATTGAATACGATAGCAGATAAAATAGATTTCAAAGCAAAAATTATTATCAGAGATAAGGTTAATTTATAAGGAGTCAATTCAGCAAGAAAACATAAAAATTCTAACTATCTAATATCTTAATAACAGGGCTTTAAACTATATCAGGCAAAAACTGATAGAAATGCAAGGAGAAATTGAAAAACACATATAATTGTAGCTGGGGATTTTACTTAAGAGAAATGAAAGCACATGTCCATACAAAGACTGGTACATAAATGTTTATAGCAACTTTATTTGCAAAAACCACAAACTGGGAACAATTCCAGGGGCCATAAACACATGAATACATAGGGTATATCCCTACCAGGGATTCTTTCCAGTAATTAAAAGGAATAAACTACCAATACACATAGCAAGGATGATCTCAAAATAATCATCATGAATACAAAGAAAAAAAAAAGCCAGACAAAAAAGAGTACCTAATATATGGTTCCATTAAAAAATTAAAGTTCTAGAAACTGAAAAGTAATGAAGAATTACAGAAAGGTTATCAGAGTTGTTTGGCGCTCAGTGGGGGTATAAAGAAGATAGGGAAAGAGTCACCATAAAGAAGTAGGAAGAACTTCAGGGGGGTAATGAACATGTTCAATATCATTATTTTGTTGATGGTTTCATGGATACATACTTGTGAAAAAACTTATTAAAACTTTTTTAAAAAAAAGATTTTATTTATTTATTTGACAGAGAGAAACACAGCTAGAGAGGGAACAGAAGCAGGGGGAGTGAGAGAGGGAGAAGCAGGCTTCTCGCTGAGCAGGGAGCCGGGTATGGGGTGGATCCCAGGTCCCCGGGATCATGACCTGAGCAGATCAAAGCTTTTTTAATGTGCAGTTTATTGAATATCAATTATACCTCCATTAAACCACAGTTTACTTATAACTTATCCAATATATTATAGTTTGAAGATAAAAAAGTCAAAATGATAAAATAAAACAAAAAATATAAATGAAATAATAGATGTGATTTTCTGGCCAATTAATATTTCAACAGAAATTCTTTGTTTTGTTTTTTTTTTCCCTAGTTCATTTGTATTTTTCAAATACAGATAAAAAATACAAACTTAAAAAATTCTCATACTGTTTTTCAGTACTTCTGTAATACCAGACAGACTTTTCAATCCCTTATTTTATTAGTAGACAACATTCTCCAAAAATGTAGTAGTGTCATATTTTCTTGCAATAAAACTTTTATTACTTTACTTTGCTTAGAATATGACTGCCACATCTAAATATGTCTATAATCTTTTCCTGCTTATATATTTTAAAACAGTTGCAAATAATTAAAAGCACCTACAAATCATGAAATAAGAAATTATCTTGTTCCATAAATACTATCTTGGGTTATATTTAGAAATTAAGAAAGTAGATATTTTCCATTGAATAAAAGTCTATGTGACTACTTTAATGGGAGAAATTGTGGAAAGGGAACACCAGTCATCTCTGCTTCCATGGTGGCAGAGAGCACCTTGCTCATATTAAGTGCTCTAAATCCTCTCCATTTCGTGGCATAGACTTGAGGGTCAAGGGGAAGGTGGCCACTGGCAGTCATATTACTTTATCTGGTACATAACCCATCTTATTGCTTGATCTGGTACACAACTCAAGTGAAATAAAAAGGGCATTAAGCATCAGCTTATCTTTGCAAAGGAAAACTATGAAGACACGATATTGAGACTGAAATGTTCCTTACATCTATCATGGAAGAGCACCAGGGAGCCCATATAATGATGTGTCCCTAAAAGAGAAAGAAAACTTCTTAGCTACGTGTGCTCCTTTTAGAATGTTTCTTCAGAGGGTCTGACTCTTCTAAGCAAGCTCAGGTCCTAACTGCTTATTGGCTGTGACGTGACACAGTACCTATTTACCCGGCATGCCCCCTAAATTTCAGCACACTGTAAGTATTGCATTATCCTCTCTTTCTGAATTCATGCAGAGAAAAACTATTTAAAAGATTCTATTAATTGGAGGGAAAACATCAGAAAAAAAAAAAAACAGTCTTTTCTCTTACAGGTGATGACTTGTGTTATATTTTTCACTAAACATTACGAAATAAGTGCTAAATCAGTACATTGGGCAATATGCTAGATTATTTTGTCTTAAAAAATGCAGATAGCACTCCCTGACAATGTGTATTATGTATAAATTGTCTATATTGGATCTTTTAAATTCTGCACTTTCCTCTTATCCCTGTGACATATGAGTCCAGTAGACATTGTTTTAGCAAGTTGTCCTCCACCCAGAAGAAAAATTAAAATACACACCTTGAATAATTCATCACTAAATACAAATAAGTATGTGATATTCATGATCGTGCTCTGGAATATTGACAAAGGCTTTTCCCTAAATAATCATGACTCATATTCCTGCAGGTGTTTGAAAACCTCCAGCAGCCTTAGTTGTTCAGTTGGTAGACTTAGCTCACAGGCAGTTATGAGGGCCAGATGTCCCTTCTCTAAGCAACTGACCGCTGCGGTCACTGAATATCACAAGCAGTGCTATTTATTTGATCTCATTTAAGAACCACAGAGCTAGATCCATTTGTTAATATAAAGTTGCGTGGTTTTAGAGTCCTTTTCTTATAGACATGTTTCCCAGAAAAGACCTTAAAATTGCTTGCCAGTGGAAATAAGGGGCTATAATTAGTGAAATAAAAATAGTTTTCATAAACATTGATATATACAGTGATTCTTGCCTTTTAGTTCCTAGGAATCAGTTTGGGGATTTCTTTTAGAAAAGATAACAGTATCTTTAAACTTCTAATGTGTCCTGTCTAACATGATTACCGTATGTTAATGGCTCAAAATCAGATTAAGAATAAAACACCAGCTTTCAGTTGATCATTTCTTAGTATTGACCACACAAAGAGCTAGAAGCTCCACTCAGTTAAAAACTGCATTCTTGTCCTTCATTCTAGGTTGAAATGTTTAATAACAATGAAGAGATGTTGGTCCCTGCCCCACTCTGTACTTTTTTCTAAAAGAAATTATCATGCTTTCCTCTATTATGTCTGTATGAATATTTTAGCAGTTGATTCCAACATTATGTTTAATTGTATTAGGAATCAAGCAGATGTAAAGGCAAGAGAAGTAGAGAAATATGCTCACTGACATAATAAGGCTATATGTATTGCAGTACAGTTTTCCAAACATAGAATATGCAATATATATTTTTTTGCATAACTTATTCTCTTTTGCATATTAATTGTGCCAATATTTTGACATAATTAAACTATGTCTGAAGGTCAAAATAAGTTTATGTTTCAGTGGATGGATATTTTGCTATATAGCTTTGAAACAATTCTTTAAAATATATTTTAGTTTATAAGATTTCCAGTGATATGTGTATATGAAATTGGTATAGCGAAGAACCTGCAGTCAAACTATTAAGCCTAAAACTTCCATTGAAGTTATTTGCATTCTAGAATCGAACTTATTTTTCACCCACATTTTTCTGTTTATCTACTCTGACTTCTAGAAAAATTCTGTGAAGGAATATCACTGGTTTTCCTCTTCTTATTCCCTGGGAACATAAGCTGTTGCTGCTCTAGCTCCAGCTCCACCAAAACTGCTCTGTACAAGGGTGACAGTTTCTTTTCTATGCTTCTAAATGTATTGGTCAATTTCCCACTTAGAGTTTAGTTGGTCTAGCAACAGCGTTTGAGTTAGCATTCTTACCTTCTTAATATATATGCTCTTCTCTAGCTTTCCAACACCCAACTTCCTTCAGGTTTTCTAACCACTTTTTCACTCACTTCTCATTGTTCTTAATTGCTGATTCCTCCTCTTCTCCCAGACTTCCTTTTTTTTTTTAAAGATTTTATTTATTTGATAGAGAGAAACACAGCCAGAGAGGGAACACAAGCAGGGGGAGTGAGAGAGGGAGAAGCAGGCTTCCCGCTGAGTGGGCAGCCCAATGTGGGGCTTGATCCCAGGTCTCCGGGATCATGACCTGAGCTGAAGGCAGTCGCTTAACCAACTGAGCCACCCAGGCACCCCTCTCCCAGACTTCTTAATGTAAGTGCCCAGAAACCATCTTCTATGGTTCTTTTACTCTTGGTGATCTTGTCCAGGATCATGACTTTACATACCAATCACCAATATCCCAACAGCACTGAAACTCCCTCTCTATCCTAGACTCATATGTACCCATCCACCTATTTGATCTCTCCTCATGAATGTTTAGTGTCACCTCTGATTTGACAATTCAACATCAAACTCCTAATTCCTACAAACCTACTCATCTGTAGTATTAAGGATGAGTAATCTCAGTTAATGGCAATTTCAGCATTCTATTAGTTCAGAACAAATAACTTGGAATCACTTTTTATTTTTCTTTGGTTCTCAGACTATGCTAGCTCACCAAAAATCCTATTGATTTGAACTCCAAGATATATTTAGAATGTGACTATTGTTTACTGTTTTCACTGCTGCTACTCTACTCTGAGCCATCATTACTTCTAACCTAGATTTATGTCATTAGTTTCTCAGGTTATAGTGTTCCCTCCCTATAGTCAAATCTCAACAAAGTCCTCTTAAACCAATCCTACCCTTAAAATTCTGCAGTGGCATCTCAATAAATTCAAAGTAAAAGCCAAAGTACTTATATGCCCTACATGGCCTTTTATGATATATATTCCCTACTTCCTTGATTACCTCTCCAATTTACCCTTTACTTTATTTTTAAAATTTATTTATTTATTTGAGAGAGAGAGAGAGAGAGAGAGAGAGAGAGAGAGAGAGAGAAATCACAGAGCAGAGGGAGAGGGATACAAGCAGACTCTCTTCTGAGCGAGTGTTCCATCGCAGAGCTCAATCTCATGACCAAGAGTTGGATACTCAACTGACTGAGCCACACAGGAGCCCCTCAAATATATTTTTAATGCTTTCCAATTGTATATTCTCAAAATACAAAGTGATCTTAATAGTTAAGGGAGAAAAGTTATGATTGTTTTATGACTTACGAAATTTTCTGCAAAAATGTTAAACAGTCTCCTATTGTTGGTTTTCAATGTATAGGGAAATGAAAAAAATAATAAAATAATATGTATTTAGTGTACCTTAAAGAAAAGCATCAGAAACATTGAGAATAAACTATTTTATGTCTTTGTGAAAGAGTTATTAAGAGCAGTTTGAACAGTGCTAGGCTTCTCATTATATAACATGATATGAGACAAATTGTCTCATTTCTAAATTTGGATCAACATGCAATATTTTATCCTTTGCACTTATAATGTCATAAAATATCTCTGAGTTCCTTTAATGAGAATTTTTGCTATGTCACTTCCTCTGGGATATATAGGTCTCTTTCTTCACAACCATCCCTCTCATTGAGCCTAATTATTTCCGAATTTCATTATGTAATTCTTAAAGTAGTGAAGACACCTTAGCCCCTCCAGCCAATTTAATAGTCTTCAAAACTTAACAAGCACCCTTAGCCCATGTGATTGATTAAACCTTTCTTTCTATATCTATAAATCATGCATTCTTTCTTAAAAAAAAACAGAGCCCTTTTGCACATCATCAGACCTTCTGGCACAACTGCACAATGCCTACCCATGCCCCACTTCCACTGTGTCACCAAGGAACCAGAGCCCCTCACACAACATAAGAGCAGTGAGAAAATATATGTAGCTGGTACCCTCACGTCTGCACCTAATCAAGAAATATTGAGGATCACTGTACTCCTCGTACTGATTAAAACCCCCCAGGGCCAGACAGACACTATAGCGTTGGTCCCTTTGGGAAAGAGTTGGCATTTTCCCCAGGTGGTTGGTCTCCTGAATAAAGCTCAAATTCCTTTCCAGTCAAAACCTATCACTTGAGCATTGGCTTTTCAAGTGAGGTTTTGGAAACAGTATCTTCATGTGTTAGGAACTATTGATATGCTGATTTTCTTGGTGAGGAATCTTATGTACAGATACATTAAGTAAATACATGCATACACACATACATACATACAGAAGACGGGGGAGGGGGTGCCTACTACAAGCTCCAGCAATTTAACCCTAGAGCAGAGTTCCACCTGGCCACACTTCAAATAATAGCAGGTAATTGAAACATTAACACCTGGGACCTGCACTAGACCAATAAATTTGTAATTCCTGGATGTGAGTTTCAGACATTGGTGTGTTTCAAAGCTTCTCAGTTGTGTCTAACAGGAAGTCATGGTTGATGATTATTGCTTTTGAGTCTCCATGCATGATCAATAAGGTTTAGTTAACATTAAAAAGAAAAAAATGAGGGGCACCTGGGTGGTACAGTCAGTTAAGTGTCTGACTCTTGGTTTCTGCTCATGTCATGATCTCAGGGTTGGGGGATGGAGCCCTATATTGGCTGTGGGCTCAGCATGGAGTCTGCTTAGGACTTTATCTCCCACTCCCTCTGCCTCTTCCCCAACTTGTGTACACTTCCCCTGTCTCTCTCAAATAAATAAATCTTAAAAAAAAAAAAGATGAAAACAGACTATAGCAGTCCCTCCTTATCAGTGGGAGGATATGTTCCAAGACCCCCAGTTCTAGCTTAAAGCTGTGGATACTATGAACTAAACCATATATATGTATATATAATGTATGGTATTTTTTCCTATACATATGGATCTATGAAGAAGCTTTATTTATATTAGGCACAGGAAGAGATTAACAATAACTAATAATAAAATTAACTGTAATAATATGTGATATGTGTATGTGGTCTTTATCTCAAAATATGTTATTGTGCTCTACTCACCCTTCTTGTGATGATGTCAGATGATAAAATGCCTATGTGATGAGATGAAGTGTGGTGAATTACACAGGCACTGTGACAAGGCATTAGGCTCCTTCACTGACCTTCTGAGGATACCTCAGAAGGAGAATCATCTGCATCCAAACCGCAGTGGATTATGGGTAACTGAAATGCAGAAAGTGAAGCCATGAATAAAAGTAAACTACTACGTGGTGTCCAAATAGTTGAAAAGACCTAATGTTAGATCTCTATCTGAACACAATTCCCCTCCAAAATTCTCAATAGTTAATAACGCAAGGTAAAAATTGTCACTATGTAGTTAAAATATAAAAGAATAGGTATGGTTCAGATAAGGTGGAGAGGAAAAGATAGAAGACAAAGGGAAAAAAAGAGAAAAATTAACCAAACCTCAATGCTTAAAATTTGCCTACAAAATAAAATCCAAATCATTGGGCACACACAATTTTTATTACTTACTATCATTAAATGTATTAACTTCTCAATCTTTGAAGTCTCTGTCATGAAGACAGACTCTAGGTAAAACAGCCACATGACATGGGTCCTCTGGAGATTCATTTCAGCTAGCCTGAGTCATGCTGCATTATCTTGTATCAAACAGTGTCTTAACACATCAGGAATACTGTGAATAGATTTTTCATTATTTAAAAGTTCTGCAATTTGGCAGTCAATTTTAGAGAAAACTACTTTTTTCTTTATTCTAAGAAGACTTAAATGCTATCAATAAGACTTTCTAATATTTGTTGAGTAAAAATGTATTTTGTTCTGTACTATTCTTTGAACAATTGTGAATTTCTGGCTTTTTATTTATTTATTTTTGTTTTACTCATTCTCAACAAAACGGTGCCCTTGCCAAAATCTCCAGAACAAATCAGTATGAATAATGGAGAAGAATGTGTTCACTGCAGTTGCTATAGTAAAGGAAGGGTTTGTGAAAAGTTACACATATTTGATATAAAAAATACATAGATATGCTTTTACCAAATATCACAGAAAATAAGGAATTTGTCTTCACATCTTTACATTACACTATGGACTCTAACTTAACTATACTTTTAAGTAAAAGGGTTGAAAGAAATCCTTTATTTTTGTAATTTTGCTCTGAATTCCAGACAATACTGAGAAGGGGAAAAATGCTCCAGGGAGTTGCACTCTATAACTAAAGTGAATCTTTGGTTTAAGAATATTACAGGGGCATCGGGTTAGCTCAGTTGATAAAGCATGTGTCTCAGGATCTCCGAGTCCTAAGTTCAAGCCCTATGTTTTGGGCATAGAGTTTACTTTAAAAAAGATGATATCGGGAATTATCAAGTTTAACATAAAGGCAGAATTTTTTTTTTAAAGATTTTCTTTATTTATTTGACAGAGAGAAACACAGCTAAAGAGGGAACACAAGCAGGGGGAGTGAGAGAGGGAGAAGTAGGCTTCCCAAAGAGTAGGGATACCGAAAGGAGACTCCAGCCTGGGTCTCTGGGATCATGACCTGAGCGAAGGCAGTCGCTTAACTAACTGAGCCACCCAGGCACCACTAGAGGCAGCATTTTACATTAATTCAATAACATTTTGATTAGGTACTCTCTAAAAGATACCACATTACTTACTTTAGGTAGTGATTCAAAACATTTTTGTCTGTTTCAACACATCTAGCCATTAATCACACGCATAGTACACTCCAAGATTTGCTTTTAAAGGCCACAAAAGATATAAAACAAACTTATGAGGTAGTCATGGGAAGTTCTTGCCCTACTAAAACCTAATGTCATCTTCAGCCTCTGCCTTTGAGATTAAGAACTAAATCTTCAGAACACATAGGACTGAGCAAGATAGAGAACTTGTGATCAAGAAATACAGAAAATATCTCACAGTGCCTCCTAGTGATTGCCGATGGTACTGATCCTTGGAAAGTGCCCTACTGTCCAGTGTTTTGCATTTGAAACCATATAATGCTGAGACTTCTAAACTGGGAGATTTATCAACTTACAGAAGAAACGAGTACCCAGGAAATGCACAATATGCATACAGTTAGTTATCATAGGATTAGAGGTTTACAGAAGCAATGGCAATTCAGAAGACCAATTCATCTCAAATTTGTTTTACAAATAAGGGAAACAGAACAAAAAGAGGGCCAGTGATTTGTCTAAGGACATACTGCTAAAAAAAAAAAAAATGGCAGCAACAGGACACAAGCCAGTCACATCCATGCAAATGTTCTTGTCGGAATTTCCCAACTCACTGTAAGTGATTCATCTATAATGGCAGTCATGCTATCTTTGGATCAGCAACCAAGAGCAAAATGCACCTGTAAAAGTTAAGCAATTTTTTGCCCATCTCAGTCACGGGAAAAGCCTTCTGCTTTTCCTATCATCAATCATACCTCAATAAAGCTGTTTAAAAAAGGTTTATACTTGGCAGGAAAGTCTACATTATTCAAGTTTAATACATGATTATATCAGACTTATGAAGATCAACATGGTACTCTATGCTTATTTTATGTCAGATAATAAACTGGGGCAAATTTTACATAAATGAGTAGAAATCTACAATTCTGTACTAGAATAACTTTGATTTCTATTATATAATTATACTTATTAAAATTATGTCTGCTTTCAGAATATACTTATATGCCAACTATTGCCAAGCTCTACATACTGCCATACAATATGGCAGTATTTTCCATAAATATTTGTAAGATTATTTCATTATCTCATTTTACATGAGAAAAAACTAAAACCTGAAGATGTCAGAAAATTCTCTGAAATCGCCCAAATTTTAGTAGCAACACGTGGTTTTATCTCTAGGTTATCTGATTCCAAACTGAAGGATACTTTTTCCTAAGACAGAAGTAAAGATTTGGGGCACGTGGGTGGCTCAGTCATAAGCAGTTGCCTTTGGCTCAGGTCATGATCCCAGGACCCGCATTGGACTCCCTGCTAGGCAGGAAGCCTACTTCTCACTCCCCCCTGCTTTTGTTTCCTCTCTCGCTGTCTTTCTCTCTGTCAAATAAATAAAATCTTAAAAAAAAAAAAGACAGAAGTAAAGTTTTAAACATATCTGTAAAGGAAATATGAAAAAAAAACAAATGATTTAATTTTTCTCTATATTTATAAGTTCTTTTGTACTAATGGGGATGAAAGGAGATGAAAGGATTTATCATGTCAAAGAGCCTTTGTTTTTCAGTGCTGTGATAGACACTTTACAGAACTCATCTTTTAAAGAACAAGTTTTTTGGCTACTGTTGTTAATGTGATTATTTTTTTAAAGATTTTATTTATTTATTTGACAGACAGAAACACAGCTAGAGAGGTAAACAAGCAGGGGAAGTGAGAGAGGGAGAAGCCCAAGGCTGGGCTCGATCCCCAGACTCCAGGATCATGACCTGAGCTGAAGGCAGACACTTAATGACTGAGCCACCGAGGCACCTCTGTGATCATTTTTTTATGTTGAAAAATTACTGTTCAGAAACAATTGGAAAGCAACAATGCTTTCTTTTTCTGTCTTTCATACTATAGCCTATTCTTACTGTTTTTTTTTCTTTCACCTTACAGCTGTAATGAAAACCAAAATCACACTTTGCCAGGAGCACAAGAATAAAGTTTTTGAAAAGAGGTTATTAGGGGGAGGAGCAAGATGGCAGAGGAGTGGGAGACCTAGATATCATGGAGTCCCAGGAGTTCAGCTGGATGGTTATCAAACCAGTCGGAACACCTACAGACTCAACAGAATATTGAAGAGAAGAAGAGCAGTAATTCTAGGAACATAAAATTGACCACTTTCTGGAAGGTAGGACATGTGGAGAAGTGAATTAGAGGTGACATTTGGGGAGGGGCTGGCTCTGGGGCAGCAGTAGGGCAGCGGAGCACAAAATCGGAACATTTAGAAGTCTCCACTGAGGGACGTCACCCCAGAGGCTAAGCAGGGGGTGGAGCCCTTGCTGGGACAGTGTGGTCTCAAGACCTGAGGGGTCACAGAAGGACCTGGGGTGCCTAATCATGGCAGAGCTCCCAGGTATGAAAGCGGGAAGCTGGCTGCAGATATGGAACTGAAGAGTGGCTCTCCACTTGGGCTTACCTTAAACCGTGATCCAAGGTGCAGTCAGGCCATTGCTTTTCAATCAGGGACCCCACGAGTGGCCAATCTGGGAGACCCCCCCTTCCTCCACTGGGAGAAGTGGCATGGGAGTGGGCTGCAGGAATTTGCTAGGTTTGGAGACTTCAAACTGGGCCCAGAACCAGAGATAGATCTGCTTGGTCACAGGTTGGGTGAGCAGGGAGTGCAGCCTGGAGACCAGGGACTTGGGTGTGATGGATTGCTTTTCTCTGGGGGTGCACTGCGAAGTAGGGCCCCAAGCTCCTGGCTCCTCTGGGCCAGAGACTGGGAGGCAGCCATTTTCATTTCCATCCTCCAAAGCTGTATGGAAAGCGTTCAGGGAACAAAAGCTATCAAGAGCAAACCAGAGCAGATTGCTTAGCCTGGCTCCCAGCCAGGGCAGGATAGTTCTGCCTATGGCAAAGACATTTGAGAATCATTACAACAGGACCCTCCCCCAGAAGATCAGCAAGAACATCGAGCCAAGACCAAGTGCACCGAACTATGGAACTTCAGAGCTAGGACAATGCATCATGTAGAATTCATGGCTTTTTTCCCATAACTCTTTAGTCTTTCAAACTTAAATTCTTTTTCATTTTATTTTTTCTTATTCTGTTTTTTTAATTTTTTTCTCTTTTCTACTTTAATGTTTTTTAAACTAGTTTATCAATAGCTTTTTATAATTTTTTTTCAATTTTCATTGTTTTAGTTATATTCTGTCCCTTCATTGTATATAAGCTTATTTTTCGTACACATATAGGTTTTTTCTTTCCCTATAACTTTGGGATACAGTTTCTTTTAATAGATAAAAATATACCCTAAATATAGCACATGACTTTGTTCTAGACTCCTCATCATATTCTTTCCTTTTTTTCCCAACCAACTTCTTATTTTACCAATTCCTTTTTTAGAATCTTTTTAAAAAATTTTCATTGTTACAGTCATATTCTATCCCTTCGTCATGATACCCTTATTTTTGTACATATGTAAGTTTTTCTTTCTTTAAAATTTTGGGAGGCAGTTTCTTCTAACAGACCAAAATATACCCCAAATAAAGTGTGTAGCTCTGTTCTACTCACCAGCCTAATCATATATATATAGAGAGAGACAAATAGATATAGATAGATATACATATAGATTTTATTTCCTTTTCTCCTCCCCTCAGTTTTGGGTCTCTTCCAATTTGGTTAGTGTATATTTCTCTGGGGTCATTGCTACCCTTTCAGTATTTTATTCTCTCATTCGTCTATTCTGGATAAAATGACAAGGTGAAAAACTCACCTCAAAAAAAAAAAAAAGAGAACAAGAAACAGTACTGACAGCTAAGAACCTAATCAACATGGACATTAGTACTATGTCAGAACTAGAGTTCAGAATGATGATTATCAAGGTGCTAGCTGGACTCAAGAAAAGCATGGAAGATATTAGAGAATCCCTTTCTGGAGAAATAAAAGAACTAAAATCTAACCAAGTAGAAATAAAAAAATCTATTAATGAGGTGCAATAAAAAAAGGGAGATTCTTACTGCTAGGATAAATGAGGCAGAAGAGAAAATTAGTGATATAGAAGATCAAATGATAGAAAATAAAAAGGCTGAGAAAAAGAGAGACAAATAACTACTGGACCATGAGGGGGAATTTAAGAGATAAGTGTTACCATAAGATGAAACAATATTAGAATAATTGAGATCCCAGGAGAAGAAAGAGAGAGGGGCAGAAGATATATTGGAGTAAATTATAGAGAGAATTTCCCTAATTTGGTGAAGAGAACAAACACCAAAATCCAGGAGGCACAGAGAACCACCCCTCAAAATCAACAAAAATAGGTCCACACCCCATCATCTAATAGTAAAACTTACAAGTCTCAGAGGCAAAGAGAAAATCATGAAAGCAGCTTGGGAGAAGTCTATAACCTACAATGGTAGAAATATTAGATTGGCAGAAGACCTATCTACAAAAACCTGGCAGGCCAGAAAAGAGTGGCATTATATATTCAGTGCACTAAAATAGAAAAATATGCTACCAAGAATACTATATCCAAATAGGCTGTCATTAAAAATAGAAGGAGAGATAAAAATCTTCCAGAAAAACAAACACTAAAAGAATTTGCAAACTCCAAACCAGTCCTACAGGAAATATTGAAAGGGGTCCTTTAATCAAAGAGAGAACCTAAAAGTAATAGACCAGAAAGGAAGAGACAATATACAGTAACAATCACCTTATAGGCAATGCAGTGGCACTAAATTCATATCTTTCAATAGTTACCATGAATGTAAATGGGCTAAATGACCCAATCAAAAGACACAGGATATCAGAATGTATACAAAAAAACAAGACCCAGGGGCACCTTGGTGGCTCAGTCTTTAAGTGTCTGCCTTCAGCTCAGGTCATGATCCTGGAGCCCAGGGATTGAGTCCTGCATTGGGCTCCCTGCTCAGAAGGAGGCCTGCTTCTCTCTCTCTCACTCCCCCTGCTTGTGTTCTCTCTCTGGCTGTTTCTCTCTGTCAAATAAATAAATAAAATCTTAAAAAAAAAAAAAAAAGCAAGACCCATCAATATGTTGTCTCCAAGAAACTCATTTTAGTCCAACAAACAGATTTAAAGTGAGGGGGTGGAAAACAATTTACCATGCAAATGGACATCCAAAGAAATCTGGGGTAGCAATCCTTATATCAGACAAATTAGATTTTAAGCCAAAGACTATAGTAAGAGATGGAGAAGGACCCTATTTCATCCTTAAAGTGTCTGTCCAACAAGAAGATCTAACAATTTTAAATATCTATGCCCCTAACATGGGGAGCAGCCAATTATATAAACCAATTAGTAACTAAATCAAAGAAACAGATCAACCATAATACAATAATAGTAGGGGACTTTTACAACCCCCCTCACTGAAATGGACAGATCATCTAAGCAAAAGATCAACAAGGAAATAAAAACTTTAAATGACATATTGGACCAGATGGACATCATAGATATATTCAGAACATTCCATCCCAAAGCAACAGAATACATATTCTTCTCTAGTGCACACGGAGCATTCTCCAGAATAAATCACAACATGGGTTAAAAATCAGGACTCAAATGGTACCAGAAGATTGGGATGATTCCCTGCATATTATCAGACTACAATGCTTTGAGACTAGAACTTAACTACTTGAGGAAAGTCGGAAAAATTCAAAAGCATGGAGGATAAAGAGCATCCTATTAAAGAATGAATGGGTCAACCAGGAAATTAAAGAATTTTAAAAATGCAATGAAACAAATGAAAATGAAAGCACAAGTGTTCAAAAGCTTTGGGGCACAGCAAAAATGGTCCTGAGAGGAAAGTAGATAGCAATACAAGCCTTTCTCAAGAAACAAGAAAGGTCTCAAATACACAACTTAACCCTACCCTTAAAGCAGCTGGAGAAAGAACAGAAAAGAAAGCCTAAACCCAGCAGGAAGATAGATAATAAAGATCAAAGTAGAAATCAATCAAATAGAAACCAAAAGAACAGTAGAATAAATCAATGACTAGGAGCTGGTTCTTTGAAAGAATTAATGAGATTGATAAACCCCTGGCCAGACTGATGAAAAAGAAAAAAAGAAAGTACCCAAATTAAGAAAATCATAAATGAAAGAAAAGAGATCACAACCAACAGCAAAGAAATACAAACAATTAAAAGAACATATTATGAACAACCATACACCAGCAAATTTCACAATCTGGAAGAGATGGATGCATTCCTAAAGACATATAACTACCAAAACTGAACGAGGAAGAAATAGAAAACCTGAACAGACCCATAACCAGAAAAGAAATTGAAGTAGTCATCAAAAATCTCCCAACAAACAAAATTCCCAGGGGGAATTCTACCAAACATTTAAAGAAGAATTAATATCTATTGTCCTGAAACTGTTCCAAAAAAATAGAAATGGAAGGAAAACTTGCAAATTCATTTTATGATGCTAGCATACCTTGATCCCCAAACCAGACAAAGACCCCATCAAAAAGGAGAACTACAGACCAACATCCTTGATGAACGCAGGTGCAAAAATTCTCACTAAGTACTAGCCAATAGGATCCAACAGTACATTAAAAGGATTATTCACCACGACCAAGTGGGATTTACTCCTGGGCTGCAAGATTGGTTCAACATCCACAAGTCAATCAATGTGATACAGTACATTAATAAAAGAAAGAACAAGAACCATATGATCTTCTCAATAGACGCTGAAAAAGCCATTGACAAAGTACAGCATCCTTTCTTGATCAAAACTCTTCACAGTTATGGGATAGAGGGTAAGGATTGAGGGTACATACCTCAATATCATAAAAACCATCTATGAAAAACCCACAGCGAATATCATTCTCAGTAGGGAAAAACTGTGAGCTTTTCCTTTAAGGTCAGGAATACAGTAGGGCTGTCCACTATTGCCACTACAAGTCAACATAGTATTAGAAGTCCCAGCCTCAGCAATCAGAAAACAAAAAGAAATAAAGGGTATCCAAATCGGCAAAGAAGAAGTTAAACTCTCACTCTTTGCAGATGATATGGTACTTTATGTGGAAAACCCAAAAGATTCCACTCAAAAACTGTTAGAACTCATACAGGAATTGTGTCAGGATATAAAATCAGTACACAGCAATCAGTTGTGTTTCTATACACCAACAGTAAGACAGAAGAAAGAAAAATTAAGGAGTTGATCCCATTTACAACTGCACCCCAAACCATAAAATACTTAGGGATAAACCTACCAAAGATGCAAGGAATCTTTACTCAGAAAACTATCAAGTACTCATGAAATAAATTGAGGAGGACACAAGAAAATGGAACAACATTCCATGCTCATGAATTGGAAGAAGAAATATTGTGAGAATGTCTCTGTTACCTAGACCAATCTGTACATTTAATGCAATCCCTATAAAAATACCATCAACTGGGGCACCTGGGTGGCTCAGTTGGTTAAGCAACTGCCTTTGGCTCAGGTCATGATCCCGGAGACCCGGGATCGTGCCCCACATCAGGCTCCCTGCTCGGCGGGAAGCCTTCTTCTCCCTCTCTCACTCTCCCTGCTTGTGTTTCTCTCTATCAAATAAATAAAATCTTTAAAGAAAAAAATACCATCAATATTTTTCAAAGAAATGGAACAAATATTCCTAAAATTTATATGGAACCAGAAAAGATCCTGAATAGCAAGAGGAATGTTGAAAAAGAAAACCAAGTTGGCAGCATCACAATTTCAGACTTCAAGCTCTATTACAAAGCTGTAATCATCAAGACAGTATGGTACTGGCACAAAAACAAACACATAGAGCAATGGAACAGAATAGAGAGTCCAGACAATGGACTCTCAACTCTATGGTCAACTCACCTTTGACAAAGCAGGAAATAATGTCCACTGGAAAAAGACAGTCTTTTCAAAAATTGATGTTGGGAAAATTGGACAGCCACATGCAGAAGAATGAAACTGGACCATTTTCTTATACCACACACAAAAACAGACTCTAAATGGATGAAAGACCTCAATATGAGACAGGAATCCATCAAAATACTTGAGTAAAACACAGGCAGCAACCTCTTCGACCTTAGCCACAGCATCTTCTTCCTAGAAACATCGCCAAAGGTCAGGGAAGCAAGGAGAAAAAAATAAACTATCGAGACTTTATCAAGATCCAAAGCTTCTGCACAGCAAAAGAAACAGTCAACAAAACCAAATACAACTGACAGAATGGGAGAAGATATTTACAAATGACATATCAGATCAAGGACTAGTATCCAAACTCTATAAAGAACTTATCAAACTCAACACCCAAAGAACAAATAATTCAATCAAGAAATGGGCAGAAGACATGAACAGACATTTCCCCAAACAAGACATCCAAATGGCCAACAGACACATGAAAAAGTCCACAACATCCCTCAGCATCAGGAAAATATAAATTGAAACCACAGTGAGATATCACCTTACACCAGTCAGAACAGCTAAAATTAACAAGTCAGGAAACAATAGATGTTGGCAAGGATGTGGGGAAAGGGGAACCCTCCTACACTGTTGGTGGGAATCTAAGATGGTGCAGCCACTCTGGAAAGCAGTATGGAGATTCCTCAAAAAGTTGAAAATAGAGATGCCCTATCACCCTGCAATTGCACTACTGGATATTTACCCTAAAGATAGAAATGTAGTGATCTTAAGGGGCATGTGCACCCAAATGTTTATAGCAGCAATGTCCACAATAGCCAAACTATGGAGAGAACCTAGATGTCCATCAATAGATGAATGGATAAAGAAGATGTAGTATACATATACAATGGGTTACTAGGCAGACATCAAAAAGAATTAAATCCTGCCATTTGCAATGATGTGGATGGAACTGGAGGGGATTATGCTGAGGGAAATAAGTCAATTAGAGAAAGATAATTATCATATGATCTCTCTGATAGGAGGAATTTAAGAGGCAGGGCGGGGGGGTTGTGAGAGGTCGGGGGAAAAAAATGAAACAAGATGAGACCATGGAGAGAGACAAACCATAAGAGACTCTTAATCTCAGGGAATAAATTGAGGGTTTCTGGGGGGTTTGGGGTGGGAGGGATAGGGTTGCTGGGTTATGGAATAAAATATAAAATAAAATATAAAATAATAAAATAAAATAAAAAGAAAAGAAAAGAAAGGAAAAAGAAAAAAGAAAAAAGAAAAGAGGCTATTATGTTTACAATAGGAGTGTAAACAAATTATATTAGCACTAGGATTAGAAATTTTAGGAATTGGGATGCAATATAAATATTAATTGTCAATAATTTGCAGTCATGTTTTCCATTTAAGTGCTTTGATATTTCCCTATCTGGAGTAATAATGATTTTGTATTATACACATGATTAATTGAATAAACTACCTGCTGTATATCAGCTTTGTTTTTAGGTACATCCTTGCTAGAATATATTTGAGAATAATTGGTTAATTTTAAATAAATTTTAATGTATTGCTAAAAATATCAAATTGTATTCAAAATAATACTCTGTTCTCATTTTTCAAAATAATAATTCATGTTTTCTCATGCTCATATGTGTTATAGTATTACTGAATTTCTAAAGTATGTATAATTTACAGAGTGAGGAATTTGGTTTATGGGAATATGAGTTCTTTACTAATCATGAATAATCATGCTATTAGTTTTTTTATGCAGTGAGCTCTTAAGTAATTCAATGCATTCCAATTCTATAATGACAATAATATGGTTATAGAGATTTTCTTTAATGGTATATTTTCAGAATACATATATTATGTACCAAAAGATCTTTATGACACAAAATAATAGATACCAAAGATACTTTAGTATTAGTCTCAATTAAAATTACTTCCAGTGTTTCTATTGATGTAAAATTGAATTACTGAAATATTAACATGTCATTGTCTAGAATAAGTAGTGACCTTTACCATCAGGTAGGTGCTTAAATGATACTATATCAAGGTGGTTAACATTCAAAGGATGCAGTCAATGAGTTAGATAGACATGGAGGCAATTATCACTTAGCCTGTCTGTGTTGTGGCTGAGTTCAGGCTCTATAACCATAGGACCTTGTTTCACTACTTGTCAATTGTGACTATAGGTAACACCCTATAACCTATAACCTTTCTGTGTCCTAATTTTCTCATCTATAGAATTGACTGAATAATTATAATGCCTACCTCAAGGACTGTTGCATTCAATGACTTAATATAGGGGAAATGACCTACATAGAAAATATTCAATAAGTAAATATAGTGGTTGTTATTATTATAATACACAAAACATTGAAGAAGTCCATTTTTAAGTTTATATTGTATTATTAATATTTTAATTATTGTTTCAAACTGACTTTTGACATTTTCTAAGTATAATATCTTCATGGGGAGGGGAGGCATTATAAGGACTGTTTTCCTTGTGAAATATGCAAAATGCTCTACAGAGAGACAGTTTTAGTCATGTGTGTTATAGGGAAAACTTCTATACAATTAGAAATTTACTACATCTCTCACCTCTGTAGCTAAAACAATTATCTAAACTTGTAAAACACTCTTTGGTCGTGTTTGGTGGGAACTTCCCCTGAAGGACATAAAAAAAATGCACTGAATGCTAGAACACTTTATTTTACTTCATTTTAATGTATTTATACACATTTTTTGCTTCACAGGTTGTTCTTAAGGGGAAAAGAAGTCTACATTTAATTAAAAATGGCCTTTAAGGCATTTTTTTCAGAAATATTTATAAACGTGGGACACTGTTCAGAAGAGAGTCCTTTGTGATAATTATATTCTCCATGAATGCTGATTGAACTAATTAAAAACTGCAGGTCTTATCAAGATTATTTATTGAAATCTATTTGGCAGCTTTCATTACTTAGCATAGCTCAGTAGATTATGCTTTTGTACTCATTTAAAAATGGTAGCAGTAATTCAAGTAAAGAATGAAAGTTGAGAAATGTTTGATAAGCAGATAAAACCATATCTGATACTTTGTACCTCAAAAAAAATGACTCAATGGCTAAGTCTGTAGAGTATAAAATAGCTTTTAAATCACCTAGTAATTTAATTTGTATTTTGCTTTTATTATCTGGAAACATGCATTAGGTAACAACTACTCAGCTTCCTATTTCAATTCGTTCTCATCAGTTCATGCTAATAAATAAAAATTGTTATTAGTGGTGGTCAGAAGAGATCCATTAGGCGACTGCATATGGCAGTTCTAGAAATAATTATATTCAAAACCAAGCACTACATCAATACACTATGAATAAATGCTTAGTATGCTCCTCCCAACAAGTGCCTTCCATATTTCTCTGTGTCACTGTTAGCTCAAGGCATAGAAATTCACCCAGGGAAATCTGATCAGAGAACTAACAAAGTGAAAATATGGAGAAATATGGAGTGAAGCAGAGTGGGATGGGAATTTTAGTTCTGCTGCTTACTAGTTGTATGAACTTAAGCAAGAAAATCAGTATTTCTGAATCTCAGCATCTCATTTGCAAAATTGAATAATAAAACACATCTTGCAAAATTGTGGGAATAATGCATATCAAATATATGGAAGGGTTCCTTAGAGGGAAAAACTCAACTCATGATCAAAGTAGAATAGTTTTAACAAGTAGAATTATGTAAAAGTGCAATTGACTTCTTCATATATATATGACCACTTATTGGTATTATTGTAAAGGGATTCATGATTTAAGAAGAGGGCTGGCTCTATAGCTTCAGGGACCCTCAAGCCTGATATTAAGTTTTGGTCAGTGTGAAACATGCAATTGACTGAACTATTTATATTTGTGATAGAGGTATGGGTAAGTGTTATATATTGTTGCTTTGAATATTTATTTCTGCAATTCTGCTAAAAATTAACCAGAAAATTAGAAACTCTCCCTTTTCATTGATGTAATTATGACATTTCTATTCTTACAGAAATATGTAAAAATATCACTCTAGAAGATGTAATTGACAAATCAAGGCACAGATGGTGAATGGCTCAGGCAGTGAGACACAAGGTAAAATAGGAAGTAGATTGGCTTGAATTCATTCTACATTTCAAAAACATTGCAACTGTGGAAAATAAATTAGTTTCTTGGATATTTTATTGACCTTACCTGCAGTCATCAGTGTCACTGCATCTATTGATTAAACATAACTATTTCTTTCCCTGAGTGCCTGCCAGTTTGAAAAAAAAATTGAATGATCAATTGCAGATTCTCACAAAAATAAAATCAAAATGTCATTGAAAAAAGTTTGGTCATGTCTTAAATTCTGTTCAAGTTGTTTTTACAATGTTAGTGATTCACCTAGAACAAAATACCAGAGGCTTTTCAGACAACAGACATATTTAAATCCTCACTTAATGAAAAAGGAGCAAGAGGCTCATTTTCAGGAGAAAACAAATACTTTAAGAATAAGTTTTTGAATTTGAATGAAATAAACCAATGGGAAATTGCTGAAGCTACTATCACTAATATATACCCATAAATGAAAGCAAAGAGATATCTGGACAAAATTTTCTCCTGGCCAAAAAATTTCTGGGAAAAAATATTTCTTTATTAAAACTGATAAATTTCAAGATTTTTTAAAAATAGTCTATTGATAGATGTAATTGTATTGAATTTCATGAAAGAAGAATTTGAGAAATCACCTGAATGGAGTGACCTCAGCAAGATGACAAGATAGGTGGTTTTTGACTTAAGTTTTCTTCACAGAAATACCAAAATGGAGACAATATACATCCATGAAATTCTCAGTACTTGAGAGTAAGGCTGAAGTATTTCTTTGGACCGCAAAAATTGAGAAAAAGAAGACCCAAAAAAGTGTTTTCACTTTGATCTCATTGCCCTCCCTGAGGCCGCACTATGCCTCACTGAGAGGCTACCCCAGGCTTACCTTTCTCCAGGGGAAGACAGAGAGCTTAAGGTGAATATCTAGCTTCCCCAGAATTATAGGATACTTCCTGGCTGCCCCGCTAATGTCTTTCTATAAAAAGACGAATGGTGGAATAATCAGGACTGGAACCACAGGGATCAGTTAGAGATGAAGAAGAAGTGGGGCTTATAGCAATGAATATGTGGAATTCGGTGGACTGTGTTCTTGTGTTGGTGGCACACAAAGCCAAAATCCCAGACAGTGACTACTTATTTGCAAAGCCAAATGGATGATCTCAACTAATTAAGGAGCTTAGTTGAGAGTTTTGCCTGGTTTGGTCCTCAGCAAATGTGCCATGTAGCCTGAGAGCCCAACCTACAGTTCCACTCAGATGGAAAAGCAAATTAGCAACATTGCTCATCTACTGAATGTTACTTCAAGCCCAACCAGACCATAAACCCTGGTCTGAGACCCTTGACAGCTGGGGAGCACATATTACAAACCTCTGGAATAAAATTTTAGCCAGGAACCCCACTCACCTATAGAGTACAACCCTTGGTCCCACCTGACCAGGATGCCATGCAAAGATTCTTGAAGCTTCAGAGCCCAGCCTATGGTACTGCCTAGCTATGGAGAGCAGCTTACAGCCTTGCCTGGCAGCAGAGAATAGCATGTGACCCTGCCCAGTTGAAGTCTATAGCCTATAGCCCTACCCAATTTAGGAGTATACCTTGAACCTACCTGATCATGAAGCACAGCCCCTGTCATGGCTCTGCCTAAAGAAGAGTCAAACCCGTGGCACCATCCAGCTGGGGAGCACAGCCTTGGATCGTGGCTAACCAGGGATGGTTGCAGAGGCAGGTGTTAGATCCACCCAATTGTGAAATCTAGCCAACAGCACTGCTCTACTAGATACCACCAGCCTGTAACTCCAGCTGGACTAAAGGAGATTGCAGAGTAAAGGGAGCCAAACTGACTAAGGAGCCTAGCCAGAGCCTCAGATTTTCAGAGCAGAAAAGGCATTTGGCAAAATCCAACATCCTTTCATGAGAAAATGGCTTAGCAAATCAGATAAAGAGAGCATGTATCTCAACATTTTAAAGGCCATATATAACAAGAACATGGCTAAGATCATTCTCAATGGTAAAAGGTTGAAAGTTTAACCTCTGAGATCAGGGACAAGACAATGGTGCCCACTTTCACCACTCCTATTCAACATAGTGTTAGAAGTCCTAGCCATAGCACTTAGGTAGGAAAAATAAATAAAAGCCATCAAATCGGAAGGGAAGAAATAAAAGAGTCTATGTTTGCAGATGACATCATCTTGTACATAGAAAACATTAGAGACCACACAAAACAAGCAAACAAAATATGTTAGAAATAAGAAGCAGATTCTATAAAGTTGTAGGATATAAAATCAACATAGAAAAATCAGTTGAATTTCTCTTCACTAGCAACAAACTATCTGAAAAAGAAATAAAGAAAATAGTCCCATTTATAAGAGAACTAGGAACAATAAAATGTTTAAGAATTAATTTAACCAAGAAGGTAAAAAACACACAGGAATTGTAAGATATCTTAAGTTCATGTGTAAGAAGAATTAATATTGTTAGAATACCCATTCTACCCAAAATGATCTATAGATTCAATGCAATACCTATCAAAATTCTGTAATTTTTCGCAGAAATAGAAAAAAAAATAAAATTTTGTAGAGCCACAAAGACCCCGAATAGCCAAAGCAGCTTTGAGATGGAAGAACAAAGTTGGAGGCATCACACTTCCTGAGTTAAAACGACAGTTGACCCTTGAACAACTCAGCTTTGAACTGTGTGGGTCCACTTATATGCAGGGTTTTTTTGATAAATATAGTACAGTGCTGCAAATGTATTTTCTCTTCCTTATGGTTTTCTTAACATTTTCTTTTTCTCTAGCTTATCATATTGTAGGAATACAATATATCATTACATAACATACAAAATATGTGTTAATTGACTATGTTATTAATAAGGCTCTGGTCAACTGTAGGCTATTAGTACTTAAGTTTTGAGGGAGTTAAAATTTCTACATTAATTTTCTGTTGAAAATGGTGGTAGACACCCCTAATCCCTGCAACGTTCAAGGGTCAACTATATATTAAAAAGCTCTAGGAATCAAAATAGTATGCTACTGACACAAAAACAGATGCATAGATCAATGGAACATAATCAAGAGTCCAGAAATAAGCTCATAGGTATATACAAGGTATATACAAGCTACTAATACTTGACAAGGAAGCCAAGAATATTCAATGGGAAAAGATAATTTCTTTAGAAAATTAAATATTTTTCGAAAATTTCTTTGGCTGGAAATTTTATTCACATGCAAAAGAATAAAATTGGAGTCTTATCTTATACCTCTCACAAAACTTAACTTGAAGTTAATGTGGCTCAGTCAGTTAAGTGGTTCAGTCAGTTAAGTAGCTGCCTTCCTCTCAGGTCATGCTCCCAGGGTCCTTGAGATGGAGTCCTGCATTGGGCAACTTGCTCATGCTCAGTGGAGAACCTGCATCTCCCTCTGCTTTCCACTCCCCCTGCTCATGCGTGCTCTCTCTTTCTCTCTCTCCCTGTGAAATAAATAAATAAATCTTTTAAAAACTCTGTAACTATAACCTCCAAGAAGAAAACATAGGAAAAAGGCTTCTTGATATTTTTCTTGACAATATTTTTTTGGATATGATCCCCAAAACACAAGCAACAAAAACAAAAATGAAGAAGTGAGACTATATCAAACTAAAAAGTTTCTTCACAGAAAAGAAACAATCTACAAAATGAAAAGGCAACCTATAGAATGGGAGAAAGTATTTGTAAATTATATTTCTGGTAGGGAGTAATATTCAAAATATAAAAGGAACTCATACTACTCAATAGCAAATAGTAATAAAACAACAATCCAATCCAAAGGGCCTAAATAGACATTTATCCAAAGAGCATGCACATGGACAGCAGGTACATGAAAAGGTACACAACATCACTACTCATTAGGAAAATGAAGATCAGGACCAGAGTTAGATACGTCTTCATACCTATTAGAGTGGTTATTATGAAAGGGACAAGGTATGAGTTATGGCTAATATGTAGAGAAAAGAGAATCCTTATAAAATGTTGGTGGGAATGTAAACTGGTTCAACCATTATAGAAAACAATATATAATGGAATATTATTTAGCCCATGCCATTCATGACAACATGAATGAAACTGAAGGGCAATAGTCTGAGTGAAGTAAGTTAGACAGAGAAAGACAAAAACTTAATTAATTTCATTTACATATAGAATCTAATAAAGTGGAAGACATAGAAACAAAAAAAATAGATTGGTGGTTGCAAGGGGTTCCTGTGTGTGTGGTGGAGGGAAGGGGAAGTTTTTGGTTAAAGCATACAGACTTTCAGTTATAAGAATAATATGTTCTGGGCATCTAATATGCAGTGTAGTGATTACAGTTAGCAATACTAAACTGTGTACTTGAAAGTTGCTAAGAGATTAGATCTTAATTTTTCCACCACATCAAAAAAACAACATAAAGTAACCTTATAGTGATTGTTTTGCAATTATATTTATATCAAACTACCATACATCTTCACTTACACAGGATTATACATCTCTATACATTATGCTATGTTTACCACAAGTGCAGCTATCATTTGTCATCATAGAACACTATTATAATATCACTGACTTCATTTTCTATGTTGTACCTTTTATTCTTGGGGCTTATTAATTCCACAACTAGAAGCCTATACCTCCCACTCCCCTTCACCCATTTTGCCCATCCTACCACCTCCTTCTGTCTGGCAACCATCAATTTGTTATTTGAACTAAATTTATTAGATATCTTGTCTCTTGCAGAAAGCTCAAAATAAAGCAGTTGGCAAGCACACACAATCAAATGGGGGGGTAGCAGAATGCATGATGAATCAAAGCAGTCTTCCTTAAATTCTATGAAAAGCATTAGCATATCACATTCAAGCAGGAGGTGAAGAGATCGAGAGGAGGTAAGATTCAGGTTAAGATACTGATTGGTTCTTAATATGGAACTCAAGGCCAAGGAAAAGTGAGATGCTGGAAATTTCAGACAAGTGGAGGGGGAAGTAGAAAGCAGGAGGAGCTGGATCCTTGTATTCAATTTGGAATACTGAGAAGAATCTTATCCGGATGTGCTATGCTAACATGAGGGCAGCAACACAGTCATCAAGTTATTGTGGAAAAAGAAAAATCAAAAGGATATTCCCTTATTCTGGCAAAGAAGTCAGCCATCATCACTTACCTTTGGTGGAGAGTCAAAGGCAGGCGGGGAAGTGTGAGGGGTTTATAGTGATGAGAAGGAAGGCTCCAGGTAGGATGTTGTTGCCATGGGGAAGAGGGAAGCAGTCCAACTCTTTTTGCACATCTGAGTCATAGTTTTGAATGTCTATCTACCTTCCCACACACACTGTGTGAGATGAAGTTGTGTATATATGCTCAAATGAGTAATAAGGTACATAATATTGAAATTTGACAGTTCTAACATAGCAGATTGAGTGACAATAATTCACACACCTCAGAGCTTCTATTAGAACCACAAAGAATAGACCCGGGTTAAAATTTTAACATATGTGGATGACAATCTGCACAGTGCACAAAAGGTCCATTCCATTACTTTTGTCGCACATGTATTTCTAAAGATCAAGAGTAATCATGGGGCAGAGTGAAGAGATTTGACAAATTCATTTCTTAACACACCACACAGCTCAAGTGTGAACCCTTGTGTGCCAGAGAGTTCCTTTGACTTCAAGAAGGAATTTACGACTCTGGCAACACAGGGCCAGCCATATAATCATAAATTTTCAAACAAAGAAAGTAATAATCACATCATCATTAATTAGACTTCATTGGGCTGCAATATCTCACAATAGAAAACATTTACTCTTCAATAGTCCATTAGTGTATTAATGCCATATAATTGCATTTCCTACTTCATATCAAAGAAGATTGTTGGGCAGGCCTTTCTTGGGAGATGCTGGTTATGAAAAAGTACTAGAACTCCTAGCCACAGCTTTGTGTAGCTTGAAATCTGGAATTGTGATAGTTCCAGTTTTGCTTTTCATCCTCAAGATCGTTTTAGCTTTTTGGGGTCTTTTGTGGTTTCATACAAATTTTAGTTTTATTTATCCTGGTTCTATGAAAAATGTTGTTGGCATTTTGATAGTGTTGACATTAAATCTGTAGATTGTTTTGGGTGGTATGGACATTTTAACAATATTGGGCCTTCTAATCATGAGCATGAAATATATTTTTATTTGTTTGTGTCATCATCTTCAATTTATTTGATCAATATTTTACAGTATTCAGGGTAGAGTTCTTCCACCTTCTTGGTTAAGTTTATTCCTAGATATTTCTTTTTTCTTGGTGCAATTGTAAATGGGACTGTTTTTTAAATTTCTCTTTCAGCTACTTTATTATTAGTATAAAAAATTCAAGAGCTTTCTCAAGAGCTTTAAAGAAAATTTAAAAATTCAACACATTAATGCTATATCGTATTAACTTTATTGAATTCACTTATCAGTTCTATAGAGTAGATTTTTGGTAGGATCTTTAGGATTTTCTGTATATAGTACCATGCCATCTGAAAATAGTGCAAGTTTTACTTCTTCCTTACCAATTTGGATGTACAATTATCTTGGTGAACAGTGAGAAATGTATAGAATTTTTGAGTCATTGTAACATACACCTGAAACTAATATAACACTATGATAATTATACTTATATAAAAAATTAAAAATCTGTTTTGCCTTGTATTATACTAAGTGCATATGAGGACACCAAAAAAATAGCATTAGACCCTGCCATATTGATAGCCAACATCATAAGTATTTTAATTCCATACAAATAAATTCCAATTAAAATTTCAAAAACATGTTTTAGTTTACTTAATATTTAAGTTACCATTTTCTTGATACAATTTGTCTATTTAGAGGCTTTCACTGAAGATTGCAACAAAAAAGCTTGATTTTTTTTTGTTGTCACTCTTTGCAAAAAATTAATGGTATTTTTTAAGTGTGTCTTCCTGGTGGATTCTAAAGTTTGCTCAAGGGACGCCTGGGTGGCTCAGTTGGTTAAGCCACTGCCTTCAGCTCAGGTCATGATCCCGGAGACCCGGGGTCGAGTCCCATATCGGGCTCCCTGCTCGGCAGGAAGCCTGCTTCTCCCTCTCTCACTCCCCCTGCTTGTGTTCCCTCTCTGGCTGTGTTTCTCTCTGTCAAATAAATAAAATCTTTAAAAAAAAAAAATAAAGTTTGCTCAAGTAAGTGCCCGGGGAGAGATAAGAACATTCTGAAAAAGAAGGCTAAATTTTAAGGAGCATATTATTAAAGATACCACATATTAAACACTACTCTATACTTATAGGAATACAAAAAAAGTAACACAAAAAAACACACACAAAAAAATAGTCTGGGGTGGGCATAACTGCAGAAACAGAATGCTATAGAAGAAAGGATCCAGAAAGAGATTAATGTACTTAGGGGTATTTGGAAAATAATAAACTGTGGAACATCATAGTCTATTCAATAAATGGCTTACATATACTTAGGAAACAAAACTCACACACACAAAAAACATAGACAAGCAACAACAAAACAAAAAGGATTGCTATCTGATAACATGCATGCACATTAATTCTGGGAGGAAATACACATCCTAACACACTATTAGAGAAATATTTATGTTTAAGGCAACTTTCATGAAAAGGTGATATCATGACTGTCATAAAGATGTAAAGAGGAACATGTGTTGAAAGATTATTCAAGTTATTCAGTGAATGGACTAGGCAGACATAAATGGTTCAAGAGAATTAAAAAATATATATTTACACAGAGTTGTTGAAGTTGTAAAATAGCTCAAAACCACTGAAGAGTTGGAGGACTGGATGATCCAAAAGTGTGCCGTATGTAGACAACAGGTGTAAAACAGCTAAAACATGGTTGACCTTGAATGGTCTGGACAATGCAGTGTTTTGCTGAAACGTGTTCCCTAAGCTTTCCTCCTCATTCTATGATGAAAAATGTTAAAGAAAGATTATTCTTAATTACCAAAGGCTTTTCTCATTAGATCTGTACTGTGTATTTACACAGCTGTAGAAAAAATGTGAATCTGCATGGAGCCCTTTGCAAGTTTGTTTTGCTTATGAGGAATCACAGATAACGATTTTAAACTTGTCCTGGAAGTTACACTGTGGCTAAAAAGCCAAGCCCCGGTACTCTTTCCATCAGCTTTTACTTGTTATGCCCATACAGTTAGGTAAATTCTCAAAGTCCCCAAATATCCTAAGGTTCCTGCATCTATCAGGAAGTGATCTTCCTAAGTCACCTGGAAGGTTGGGAACCCTCAGCCTTCCAGGGTACCATCCCATTTTCCAAAATGTCTTGTGTGAGCTTTGCTCTGTAAAGTTAACCTTGGCTTCTGGAAAATCTCTAGTCATGTCTAACCAAATGAGCATTACTCTCAAATATGACATTCCAGGAAAATCCTTGCTTGTTAAACCAATTTTCCCTATTATATCCTAATAAAAAGGGGAACAGTTTCTTACTGCAAATATGCAAATAACTGAATTTCTGTGAGAAGTAAGACTTACTAAGAGTTTCTGAATCCTGAAAGGAGAAGGTCAAGCAGGGGAACATAAGATATTATTTTAAAATAATTTATTTTGGCTTACAAAGTCAGACATTATTAAATTATTTTAGGTTATAGATAGCTTAAGATGAAAGAAAGAGGGTTCCATAATATATCCAGAAAACAGAATGTCAAAGCAGCATTGACAATTCTCAAAATAAAGCAAGAACTACACTTATCCCTCATCAGTTCATTCATTCCTATGTAATTCATCCTTACTTCATGGAATCATGGGTTAGGAGTTTTGGCAATTTTTAAAAAATATTTTATTTATTTATTTGACACATAGAGAGAGTGAGCATAAGCAGGGGGAACTGCAGGCAGATAGAGAGGGAGAAGCAAGTTCCCCACTGAGCAGAGAGCCTAACATGGGCCTCAGTCCCAAAACCCTGGGATCATGACTTGAGCCAAAGGCAGATACTTAACCAACAAAACCACCCAAGTGTCCCTGCAATTTTTTTTTTTTAAGAATTACTTATTTATTTTAGAAGAAGAAAGATAATCACGTGAGCAAATGGAAGGAAGGCCCAGAGGGAGAGGGAGAGAAACTCCTGCAGATTCTGAGCTCAACACGGAACCCAACACAGGACTTGATCCCAGGACCCTGAGATTATGACTTGAGCCAAGAGTCAGATGCTTAATGGATCCAGCCACGCAGGTGCCCCAATTCTGGCACAATTTTAGTACCTCTCGTTGCTCCTTTTCAGATTCTTTTGAACATACAGTAATTCAAGACAAATAAAATTCCTTTGCACAAATCTACAACTTTCTTTAACCGTTCAGGTTTTGTCCTTTACTCTGATGTTTCTCGTTCTGGAATGGCCAAACATTTTGCTTTTGGACAAAACTGCATGCTTTTCCCTTAATTAAAAAAAAACAACCTATTTCATTATCTTCTCTACAAACTTGGACCCTTCTGCTCTCATTGCTCTTAGTAGTGTCCTTTCTGTATCCTAATTATAACTTTTAATCAAAGCAACTTCTATTTCACAAAGAAACTATAGAATGAATCATTGTGAACTCTCTGACACAAACCAGCATCTTAATAGACTAACAGAGCTCATGAATACACAAAACACAAGTTTCTATAGATACAACTATCCTTTCAACAACTTCTAAAGGAAATAAAAATGAACATGTTCATTAGCTGACCTTCTCTGGAGCATAAAAAATAACTTCTAAAGATAGAACTTCTTTGTAATAGAGAAAAATAAAAACTAAATGGATATAAGCTTAAATCATGGCCTAGTAATCAATATTTAAGTATTTTATCATTCATATAAATGACCTAGGTACCCAGCAAATATCAATTAATTAACTCAATTTAATATAAGTCCAAAATACTCTTCGCTAAAATCTTGGAAAGGATGTCTAAGCTGACCTTCTACAAACATAATTAATATTGAAATTGTTTGTCAGAATAATAATTCAATTTGGTTAAACACAAATCTACATTTTCACAGCCTTAAATATTAACTAAAAGCAGTATACTGGTTCATTTGAACAGCAAACCTGTATAAGTTTAGAGAGAAAATATGCAAGTAGAATATAAACATGATTGTATTATCCTTTAATATTGACAAATCAAAAAAGACACTGACATTTTTCTTATACTGAAGATATTAGTATTATTTGCCAAAGATTTACCTGTTTTGTGAACTTCAATTCTAAAATCATTTCACATAGTTTCTGTAAACATGTGTTTATTTCTTTGCTATTATAATAAGCACATTAGAAGTAAAATTTAATTTCCTTATTTTGTGGTACTCTTAGGAATTTACAATTTATAGTAACATTTATCTCTATATGCTGAAAAGACAGAGCTCCTTTAATTTTAGAGGCTATTCAATCTAATTTATAAACACCATTTGGAGATAGGAAATATTAAGTGGTCATACAATGAAACACTAGTTTAGTTATGAATATGGTGTTTTCCTTCTTGGTGAGCACAAATTCTTAATTGTTTCAAAATAAAAATAGAATAATACACGAACAAAAATAGAAAAATATGCTAACAAACCAGATTCATTTTCACTTCTCACCCAACAGACCTCTTTGTAAACCTTTGGTCCATTTCCAGAGACCACCAAATAGTCAAACCACAAAACCAAACGTCCCATGGAAGATCAGGTGTATTTATGCAGAGTTGGAAAATAGTTCAAAAACAAGGAAACAGTTCTAGAATTGGATAATCCAAAAAGGAATGCTCTACATAGACAATGGATTCTAGGAAATTAGTTTAAAAGCAAAACAAAAAGCTAGAGTCAGATGGCCTGAAGGGTACTGATAATGCATTGATCTCAGTTACAGTGAAACTTATCTCTTCTTCCTTCATATAACTAAAAAACTATGAAGAAATGACAGAAAATGTCTTCTATGAAAAAAACAAAACATCGGAATGACCAAAGATGGCATAATTAAATTTGAAGGATTAGTATATGATTAAAGATTATACATATATACACATACATATATATGATGCATATATATTTACATATTTTAAATATAAGTATAAAATGTTATATATAAAGCATGCCTATAGGGCACACATAATCATGGCACTCATTTTATAAAAAAAGAATTCATATTATAAACTCATACAACTAAATACGATGATCCAAAGAAATCATTAATAGCTGCACAAGAAATTAATAGAAAACTAAATGCAAATTTGAAAAGCTGCTTAATCTCACCAATCATCATTAAAAGCAAAGTTAAAGCACAAAAAAGGAAGTTTCTTTTTTCCTTTTAAGAATTAAATATAATGATTAAATTCTCTAATATCTACATGTAATCTAGGAGTGATTCTTCTCATAGAGAAGGATTTAGCACTATTCAAATTTAAAATGTGCATGCCCAGTTGCTAGAGCAAATTTGCTTATAGAGAATAAATATTTTCAATTTTTAGTCTCTTAAATTTTTTATGTCATCTTGTTTTCAAAAAAATAACAAATATATATATGAAAAATGTCAATATTATTAAATACTTGTAGAATGAGAGCATGTGAGTTACTAATAGTGCGTACAGTCAACTCTAAGTATGAAGTTGAGTGCAAGTCTTATTTTACACTTTCTGCTGTCCTTATTTAGAACATTACTTGCATCACTGTGACTATAACCTGAATTTATGAAAAGGATTCTATCTAAAATTATATTAGATATTTTTGCAATTTG
This sequence comes from Spilogale gracilis, assembly GCA_004023965.1. NCBI lineage: Eukaryota > Metazoa > Chordata > Mammalia > Carnivora > Mephitidae > Spilogale > Spilogale gracilis. Next base: position 14,004 of record PITA01007594.1, on the reverse strand, counting down.
TAGAAAATAAAATTTAATTAAAGTTTTAAAATTATTTATAATAGGAATTTGTCAGACTCTAATCCTTTTTGCCTTTATTCAGGGGCTGTTCAAGAGTTAATTGAATGATCTTAAAACCCAGAAACATGTATGCAGACAGCAAATACTAGGGCTATTCGAAACACCCACCTTAAGGCTATCTACTATTTTCTAAGAATTTAAGAAGAAAATTTATAAAATTCCTATCCATGACAACACATTACATTTACCTCCTCAACTATGGCAGAAACAACGTACTGCTTTTCTTAGTACAAGGATCTGTTTTTGGTCTTTATTTCCTTGTCAAGAGAAAACTGACGCAAGTACCCAGAATGTCATATTGTTCTCATGTTGTGAAGAAGGGGCTCAAGAAGTCCAGTTTTGAAGGGGATAACCGTAATGCGAAAGACAGTAGCCGTTGTAGGATGTCAAACTGACTTGGCAATCATGTTTATTTCTAATAGTCACTGAATAAAAAAAACTGATGAAAGATCTGGTGTTGACCTCAGGGTCCAATGAATAAAAGGTAAAAATAAAAATAAAAAAAAGAACCTGAATAAGCCAAACCTAAAAGAGAAGTATAGGGAAGATATAGGGAAAATATGTTTCTGTCTATGTGCTACTTGCATATCAATGGAGGAATTAAAAATTCACGCCCTGATTGTTGAAGGGTCTTTGTGTTCAGGTACCACTAGGTAAAATGCATTCATTTCTTACTTCCAGAAAAACTGATTTTCTTTTCTTCTTCTTCTTCTTTTTTTTTTTTTGAAGATGTGAAATAAAGTCACCTTTATTGAGACTTTCAACCACAACATAAGAGAAGTCATCCCTAAGGAAAATTCTTCATTTTCAAAAGAAACCTACCACGGAAATGTCATCCTTTTTGCAATAAACCATTGACAGCACCTGAAGTGATTTAAAATGGCATTCAAAGAATAATTCAGGAAAACAGACTATGTTTAGGTTTAACATAGATACATTTTTATACATTTCTATGTAAGATTATCAGAAATCTTCAAACAGTGTTGTTACAATTTAAAGCTTTAATTATATGGAGATATAAAATAAAAGTTCAAGTGTTCAAGTAATGCCAGGAAATAGTGACAGTTCCCATTTGAAACAATGATGAATAACTGAAAAAAAAAAAAAAAAAGAGAAACATAGGGCAGAACAGTTGGTAGGTGAAAAGAAGGTATTTTCTTGGGAGATAACTCAGGATGATATTTGTAAGTCATTCACTGAAACCAATTCCTACCCTTCAAGATGAAGCATTTTATAAGAAGATAAATCAACTTAATTTAATATCTCCCAACCACCATGAAAGCTCAACCCCTCTTACATGGGAAACTTTCATTTATACAAACCAAAACCAAAATTTAAATTGCAAGTTTTGAGTATTAAGCAACTCTATAACCCAGGTAATAAATAAAACATACAAACAAAAAACAAAAAACAAAAATAAAATAACATAAAATAAAATAACCTCTCCAAATAAAGTCATCTAACTTATTCCTTCACTGACTTACCCCCTTTCTTGCCTTTACTCAGTTTGAAATCAATTCACTTTACTCATATTGAGAATTATACTTCTTGTGTGTCCTGAAATCTTATTTTTGTTCTTTCAGTAAGCAAGTCTGATTCAGAAATCAAAAGGTCAATAACTTGAACAAATCTTTTTTTCCCAATATGCTTTGACAATTTTATTATATTTTTTTCTTATCCAATATAAAAGTATGTGTCTCATAAGTGCTATTGTGAAGTGGACAGCTGTTTGGTGGATCATGTCTGAATGAAATTGGTTTTCAAGGGTCGATCCAAATAAATTAATATAACATTACTTATTCAGGAAGTAGAACAAAGGGATAGGTATGGCTGTCCATACATCCTTCTATATTAATCACTAAAGATACAACATAGTATTTTCTTTCATTACCATCTGTTCTTGGTTAGCAGATCAAACTAAAACACATGCTTTCAGAAACAAATCAGTAACCAATACATTTGAAGAAGGAAACAATGAATGAGAACTAGTAAAATTAATCTACATTTTTGTTATATGTGTATACTGATAAGTTTATGCACATGGTTGTTTTTCCAGATAATAGTAACTAAATATAATTTGCATTTTTTGGTTCTCAAAAATATTTCTGTAGGTAAATAAACTTATTTCACTGCATTCTCATGTCTCTCCTTTAGTGAATTTCAACTATCCTCTATTGGAAGATATTTAAAGTACAGATACTTAGGGGCATATTACTTGTTCTGACCAATGGGTTTGGAGAATGAGTGACTTGTGTCAATTTTGGATCTTTGCATTTATGATTTTTAAACACTTTTGTCTTTCTTTCTCATTCTGCCTATGTGTAAGCGGAAGCCCTCTCTCCAGATCATGCAGCCACTGCATAGTAACACCTCTGTCAGTCTGCATCCCTGACTAAATTATGGATCATATGGAGTTCTATCTTTCATGTTACATCTAACATGAGTACAAATAAAAACCCTCTTGGGGATTCATTTTTACCACTCATATTTATACCTCTTCAGATGAATAGCCCTCTTGAGTCTAATAAATTATGGATATTTATGCCAAAAACAATACTTTAAGCCAAGCCACATCCCCATTTCCCCTTTACCTAAGAATTTTTTCATTTGAAAGATATTTTATCTTCATGTAAAAATCTTGCTCGAGCTACCCCTCCAAGCTATCTTTCTATTTTGTCTTGTGTTGTGACCTTCTGACTACTGAACTTTTCTCATTCTTTGAGGACATTGTTTCTCATTTACAGCACTGTCTTTCATTTTACAATTAACAGCTTCTTTAGAATCTTTTATTTCCTTAAGAGTCTCATCTCTAGTGGTTTTCTTCTACTTTCCACTCCAGTCTCCTTTTGTCTTGAACACTAAAATTTAATATCGCTTGAAATAGCTCTACTTCTAAAATATTACTGTGTTCATTCCTGTATTATGCCCTCCAAATTTTCTACTTCTCTTATCTCTTCACTCTCACCACAATGGCTTTTTAAAAATATCCAAACTTTTTGTCCTTAGACTTACATCATTTCCTCCAACTAGCAAGGTCCTCCTCCTTTTATCTAATTACCTGTTCAGCAAAGATACCATGGTCAATATCTTCAACTAATTGTGGATATCTTCTACATGCTCACCTAATCAGCCTGTCTATGCATCTGCAATGCACATGAACGCTCACGCGCGCGCACGCACGCACACACACGCACATTCATACACAGTAAATGTCCAACATGAATCAATCTTTTCATCTTTATACTTTAGAGACCAAATTTATTATTGCTATTGTCTCTGAAATAAATCCATAGAAGTGTGTGAATAACATTGCTAGAAATGTGTATTACGCAGATTAACCTAGTAGGCTCTGTTTCTTATTTTCTACAGTGGTTATTGGTTAACTTCTCCACCTTCCTTAAATGTAACAGACCACTATCTATCTACCTCATTTTGACAGAATGTCACATTTTCCTCTTCAATGAGAAAATAGAGATAGTTGTAAACAAAGAGGATTAACAAATTAAACTAAAATTGGGTTTAAAATAAGATATCTAGGAATATCTGTGTGTCTCAGTCAGTTGGGCATCTGCTTTAGGTTCAGATCATGATCCCAGGGTCCGGGGATCAAGTCCCACACCAGGCTCCTTGCTCTGGAGAGAGCCTGCTTCTGCCTCTTCCTGCTGCTCCCCCTATTGGTAAATAAATTAAAAAATCTTTTAAAAAATTAAAAAATAAATAAAATAGATACTTAAAATATTCAGAGTTAAAAAAAGATATGCAAACAAAAACAAAAACAAAATAGTAGGATAAAAGGACATTTTTCAAAAAGAATAAAATAAAAATTCTATTAATGAAATACAGAAATGAGTAACATCAAGTCCATGAACAAGTTGAAGAGTAGACTAGACAGAAACCAAAAAGATAATTAGTGAATCACAAATTGATATTTTTATTTAAAAATATTTTGACCACCTATGCTGTGTCAGGGCAAGAAGTGCTCTGACCACGTAATGATTACACCCCAGTGGGAGAAAACAGGAAATAAGCAAATAAAAATATACTGCAGACCATATGATATACTGTTCTGTAGTGATCAGTGATATGAAGAAACATAAGGTACTAAGAAAGAGAATAACATGGACGAAGAGAAATCTTCTCATTAGGGTGGTCTTGGGACTCTCTGAGAAGAAACATAGATGTACATCTAAATGAAATGATGGGTGAAGCAATGCAAAGGTCTGAGAAGAGAGTATTTCAGGTGGAAGAGGCAATAAGAGCAAAGGTCCTGTGGCATCAATAAATACGGCATTTTGGAAGAACAGTAAGAAAGCCAGGCAGAATTAGTAAAGGCAAGAGCAATATACAATTAATTGAAAAATTAGAGAATGATTTCTACTTCCTAATAAAAAAAAGTTAAATGTTTAAACATTGTGTCCTTTTCCCATGAACTATGTTTTGAAATGATTTCTCTAATTACTCAGACATATGTGTTCTTGTTTGCTCACAACCACATCCTCCTTTTCAGTCTCCAGATTCATCCAGGATATTTTCCAACTGTCTTTTATCTAGCCAGAGGACCCTCTCCGCTGCCACTATCAAAGTTTCCCCAGGTGATATCTGTGCCAATGTAAAAAGGGCTCAGGCTGTCAGATAGTGCTTACATTGTACGGAGTCCTGACACCTCTCTTCTTGACATTCTGAGCTGTGCTTTGTTGGGCCCTGAATCAAACTACTAAACAGAAAACCGCATGTTCTTCTTCCTGTTCTTCTAGCCAGTAACTCCAAACACTGAAGTGGCTACAGCAGCAATATACACGACACACATGCACACACACACACACACACACACACACACACACACACATCCTATCCTCCAAAGCAAATAACTGTTTTTCCACAGATTATGGTCTTTATTCATACAAAGTCCCAAAAACCCACAAGACAACCATAAACCACCTCCTGGAAATCAACCCAACAGACTTCTTCAATTTGATAAAAACAGTGTAGATAACTAAATAAGAAATATATAATTCACCTTTAATGGAAGGTTGATAACTTATGACTTCTTTAAGGAAAAGCTGATGGTCCTCAGTCCCATGGAGGATTGAAGTGTCCACAACTGGTACTAGAAAATTTCCTGCAGCAAAATTCAGATGATACCTTGGCTTCCATTGATCATAACTTCAGGCATTAAATTAGAAAAATAAATTAGTTCCAAACTAAATCGAGACATAATTTCAATGAACTGATTCTCTTGTGTGTGTGTGTGTGTGTGTGTGTGTGTGTGTGTGTGTGTGTTAACACAGTGCTTAGCATGATACAAATGATCTGTATTGGGTATTAATTGTTTAAATGGGAAGAAGCAAAAAATACTAACTCTAATTTATTTGCTCTCCTTGTGTAAACAGTATATTGGAGGTAAAATCCAACTTTTGAATATTACTAAAGAAGCATCTTAGATCTGCAGATAGTTAGCATCTCCAGATAGTTCTTTAAAGATTTTCACTTTGTAGCTCACAATGATGCTTTGATGGAGATTTGTTATTTATCAACATTTGCAGAGTGATTTCAAGCGGGGTGAATGTCAGCTTTTTTCCAGAGATGAGCTTTCAGGTTAAAGTCGCTTGGTTTGGAATCATTCCAGTTGCAAAAGTGCCATGTGAAAAATCTGTGAGTAATTACACTGATTTTTTTTTTATGAGGATCTAAGTTTAAGTGTTTTTATATCCCATTCCAAAGCCTTTGTCATTTGTTGCACTGCTGACAATAATTCAGCTACCTTTACAAGATCTCTCTTTCTAAATCTCAAGGATTTTTTTCATTAATCTTCCCCGCACACCCAAAACACTTTCTACTCTTCCTCCCCTGTTTAGTTGAATGGAATCAGGTGTGATGTTTTGTTTCAGTCATCCTGGCTCTTCTTGGCTGTATCTATTTCAGATATGGAATAATATTTGTTTTAGTTCAAATGTCCAAAACTATCAAAGTCAACATTCACTTCCTAGTCACCCTTAAACAAGCTGTAAAAGAAAAGTTTGCTTTGAAGTATTGTATTTGGGTTTGTCTTTTTAAATGGTACATTTAATATATGATAGTTTGTCATTGAAATATAACTTTATACACAAATATAGGAATGTGTTTTTACAACTTCTTTTGCTCCTCTAGAAGTGTTGTGCTCGGCAAGTCATCTTTTCAGAGACTAATTTATTTCATTAAATGTCATATGATCACATTAGTAAGATCAGCAGGGGACACAGACCTCCCTTATCTCCATGCTCAGTTTAGTAGGATAAATTGAGGGAAATTTTTTGAAAACTGTCCATATGAAATATTGGTTTGTTCTAGGGTTTTCTTGGGATATTTTATCAGATGTAATCTGTCATCTTTCCTCTAAATTCACCAGTACCTTCCATCTTAACCTAATTGGTAAGGACCCGCATTTTTTTCCTGTTCTTTAACTTTCTGAATCGTGTTGTATCAGAGTGAGCACAGCTCAATTTTCCCTCATCAGTACTCCTCAGTTATATTTCCACATGCTGTTAGAAGTATTTCATGAGCTACATTTTCAATCAGTCTATGGACTCAATATTGGAAACTGCAATTTATTTTCTTTACTCTTCCCACAGGGTCAGTCTTATAAATAATTAGCTCTCAGTAAATATTGTAGAATTGAGTTGAATCTTCGTTGTCAAGTCTCATGACTTCAAGTGGCTTCTGAGCACCAGAAGTTTTGGGGTTCAGAAAGATGGAGGAGGTTAACAGATGATTTTACTGTTTTGAATGCCAAAATCTATAAATCTCAGTTAAGGGAGTTAAAGAATCATAGAAGATAAGACTTGAAAATAAATTCAGCAGGCATTAATAACAATTATTTTTAAGAGTAGCTAAAATATACTGAGCACTTTGCACCAGGCACTGATCTAAGCCTTGTCAATTGTGAGCTCACTTAGGAGCAAACTTATAAGGGATGATATTATTACCTTCATTTTGCAGATGGGAGAACTGAGCTAAGTAATTTACCTTATGTCAGCATCTCCCAGCCATCCATCCAGGATGTAAATCCAGGCACTCTGAATATGAAGCTCAGATTCTTCAACTCTCCTTTCACTCTGCCCTGGCTTTCAGGGACGTTAGATCAGAGAGATTAAATTTATAATTGCTCTAATTTCAAATTGCAGATTTTAATAATTTGAAAAGTATACATTTTCTCTGCTTATATATTTTAATACAATTTCTTTTTTAAAAATGTATATCAAGATTGCTAGAGTGTAAGCAGCCTGAAGAGCATGGTTTTATGGTGGAAAATGAATGTGTCCAAAACCTTCTGAAGATGTGGGCATGGAGAAACCCAGCTTCTAAACACAGAGTATTCAAAAAGCCCCTCACATGAATGTTATTGAAAGCATAAGCCTGGCAGTTATGTCACATGATTCAGTCCCTTGGCATGCTGTCTTGTATTCTTTCCTTGCTAAATAAACAGCCCTAACCCTTGTCTTTGGATGAGACGTTAAAACCTTAAGTCACTTCTCTACCCAAATTCAGTAATTTTCTCAGTACAGATGACTCAACATGATGTGAAACACAACGTCAAATTTTAACCTCTGTCTTTTACAAAAGTATATTATATATATATATATCACAAATTTTATAATTTAATACCTAATACCTAATACACTTTAATACCTAAGATTTTACTTATTTCAACCTTGCTTACTGAAATTATTCAGATAGGCATCTTGACCCTTTCACCAGCTGAAAGCAGAGTCTGAAATTATTCTCCCCTGCTTCAGGCTCATCAGGTGCCCCTGTTAAACTGTGGTTTCCTGGGCTCACATTCAAAATCTTCATCAGACTTCTAAGTTGGAGCCCAGGAAGCAGGCAGGAGAATGAATGGATAGATGGATGAATGAGTGAATGAATGAATGAACTAATTAGTAATGATATTCTTATCCCCAAACCTATTGATTTATATAAAATAAATATGTACATCATTTTACATGTCAATTATGCCTCAATAAGATGGTTTTGAAAGAAAAGGAAATATCAAAATACCATTAAAATAATAAGTCAATAAATAAATAAGTCAATAAATGCTTAGGCAAATAAATAAGACAAAGTCATTGTCATGTAAAAATACCTGCCATGAATCCTCTCTTTTTCCCTTTATTTAGATCCTTAAGTCAGAAATACATCATTTTTTGTTTAGGTTTGCCTTCTTTCCTTTATGTATTGGATAACTGCTTATCTTCAGTAAGATTTTTAAAGCTCTCTACTAAGTTTTCTGAATATGGACATTTTAATATTTTTTTTATTTTTTTAAGATTTTATTTATTTATTTGACAGAGAGAAACGTAGCTGGACAAGGAACACAAGCAGGGGGAGTGAGAGAGGGAGAAGCAGGCTCCCCGCTGAGCAGGGAGTCCACTGCAGGACTCAATCCTGGGACCCTGGGATCATGACCGGAGCCAAAGGGAGATGCTTAATGAATGAACCACCCAGGAGCCCCAGAATGTTTTTTTCTTTTTAAAGTAACTGTTGACTCTTCTCTTCTAGCGTCTAAATTATGTCCACCTATGACTCCTGATTCAAGCAGGCAACAAGATAAGTGGTCAATGAGAATGCGTCACCATGCGTATGTGCAACATCTCGCACAAGTGTGTGTGGTGAGCTGGAGCATGAAGATCAGCAAGAATTCACTGTCCTAAGAAGTGGTTTCATTTAATTGGGCCATATGATCCTACTCTAGTCACCCATACAACTGAACTCCCATAATAGCATAATCTCATACATTGGAATTTTAGTACACCTAGAACCCATAACATGTTTGAATTAAAGGAGCTAATGCTTGTGTAAGTATTTGGCAAAGTGTTTATTTTTATATGAAACTTTCACTCATTTAAGCTTACAGTTGTTTTCTTTCTCTTATAGTCTACTTTCATTAATAAAAATTGACCAATAAAAATTTATATATTTCATAACAAAGTTTCCAAATTATATAGTGTTCTCACGATTGTGGCATATGTATGTGTAAATATCTACTTATATAGATACAACCTCAGATACACAGGTGAAAGGAGAAAGCCAGCTTCTTTTACATGTCTGTATTTTGCCAGGTGTATAATATATATGATTCTCAGTTACTCGACAGCGTTAGTATTTGGATTTTTAAAATGTAAACATTAAGGACTAATAACTTTCACATTGACAAAGGTGGGTGATTATGGGATTCGGACTCCAGGATTTGAATAAAGGGTAGAGGGTGAGGATCAGTCTGACAGGGGCCAAATTTTGCATCCGGGTGGTCTGCTGGGAAGGCCCTGTGACTCTAGACTAGATAAGTCTCCACAGGGCTTGAGCTCTGACTCCCTCAAGCCGTGGGGTTTCTTTTTGTGTTTTCTTTCTTCTGCTGAAATCAATATCACTTTAGACTACAAACAGAATTTAGAGTTCAAGGATTATATCTCTTTCCATTTCTTTGCTTTTTCTAGTACTTCGAATAGTAAGATTTATATTCAATCATGTTCTCTGACTATGCAAATCCATGGGGACAAAGAGGGTCATTTATCTGGTACAAGATGTGTCCTCTGCTTTTTGTCTTTCTTCCTGCAAAATAAATAGTAAATAATACAAAGCATCTAGGACTGTTATTTTGTTTGAAGATCAGCTTAGGTTGAAAAATATTCTCTAATAATGGATTTTAGTAATTGGACCACATAATGATATATCTTTATATAATTACTATTAGTAAGTATTGACATTTCAATATTGGAAATCAATTGTATATATTAATGAAGAGCACGGATCAACAAACATTTATTTAGGGTCTTAGGAAAAAAAACCTCTTTGAATTACAAATCATAATTTAAGAAGCTGTTTTAAATGTATTTGGCTTTTATAAGTTATTAGTCCAAGAAGGCCCCCCTCCACTCCACGAATATAAATTTAGAGTACTGCTATCATCAAGTTAAAATAAGTTTTATCTTTATCTCCTGACACCACATATACTAAACTGTTTTAGAATATTACAAGGCGTTTAGGAGAAATAAATCATGTATGTCCTACAGTGTGTTCCTACAAGATAACACGGCTTCAGGAGTATTTGTACTACATCTCACAGTTCCTGGCTCTAACATGATCCAGTCATTAAATATTAAAAGGTGGCATTCAGTATGGATCTTTTTGAAAATAAGACATGATATACTGTGGCATAGAAGGGTACTTAAAAAACTACCTTTCTCTCTAATGATTGAAGGGACATTCGAGAAACATGTTTAATTTTGTATTTCTGCACAAGTTACAGAAACAGCATTGGAAGAAGCCACATGACTGGAATTTTGCCAAAGACCGTAAAATGCTGGACTTAAAGCCTATAGGCACAGCTTTTCGTGATAAATTATTTTTCATTTTAAGAAAGATACCAAGTGAGTCATTTTATGGTTTTCTGAGTTTGAACTTGGCATGATTGAATGAGTTTTTCCCATTGAACCAAGAACCACAATTCCAATGTAGAGCTAGGGTGCTATACTAGTGAATCACTTTGAAAGCCAAAAAATGTGTAAGTGTGCTCTCTGACATGCATCACATGTCCTGGATTGCCTTTATATTCTTCATAGTGATTCATTTTCATCTGCAAAGTAAAGATTGCTCTGAAATTTCATCTCAAAAACTGCTTTCTTCAAGGATGTAGCACACAGCAAAGAGCATAGCTTTTAGAGTCAAGAGAGAGCCCTGGGCTTGCCCTTTAGAGTGATAGGGCTTTGTGTAATTCATTCAATTTCTTATTGGTAGAAGTGGAAAAATGATTTAAGGTGTTGTAGTAAAATATATTTAAAAGCACCTCTAGAGCACCTAATGTAATGCCTTCCACAGTCGAGCTCTGCATTTATTGGTACCTGTTGCATCCTTTACATTTATTTTTCTATCTTATTCAAATACTATGTCACATCTCTTAATTTTATTTATTTTGCTGTCAGTTTAATGTAGTAATTGTAGTTAAAATGAAGATTAGCTTCCTCAATTTTTTCCTAAATTTTATTGTGAAAATATGGTTTTATAATCTGGTTAATCTAGATTTGGGTCTATTGATTTTGTCACCATATGCATGTGTCAGTAATGTCTAATTCCTCTAGTTTGATGTTATAATTCCTTTAGCAACACAGACATCACCATAAAACATTAAATGACAAATTCAAGCCTTATAAATAGGTCTTCTTGAAGGTAGACCCAACATCAATGTCTCTGAATTTAACATCCATAATATCTATCTAAAGCCTAAATAAAATTTGGGCTTTACAAAATGGGGAATAAATACTTTTCTTTTAGACACAAAGGCAGTGTTTTTTATTGGGCATTTTAGTTTGGGGTATAATTTATAGGTCTCTTCTCTGTCTGGTATAGCTAATTCATTAGCTGTCTGTTGCATTTAAGCATTCTCAAGAGTCCAAGAGTATTTTAATTTTTATTGTATTTTTAATGACACTTTCAGATTGTATAAAAAGATAAATTCACTATAAATGGTGAAGTTCTGAGATACATAATCTTCATTTTTCTCTATTCTTTATGTCTTTCAAAATGCATATTTGGATTTCCATGCTTGAGTTTTAGAATTCTAGAATCCAAATTCTTTATGTTTTGGTAGTCAGATCACATTTTCCAATGAGAATTTTTAAACTATGATTTTTAATTTATATTTAACCTGAATTATAAAAAGTATTATACATTTAAAGACTTTTTTTTTCTATTGAGTATAGCTGATTTACTATAAAATTTGATGTAATAATAGAAAAGATCAACTATAAGTAGTCACCTATAGAAAATAATGAATCTTAAGTATTCTTTAAAATTCTACTGAGCTCTGCTATAACCAAAGGAGACATTAACTGATACTTTTTCTCAAAGGTTCATCTTGACTAAGGAAATATAAATGTTGAATATTTATCTTCCTCCTAAGATATAAACATAGAAGAAAAAATGGCCCTGAGAATTTACTCATAGATTCACTTTTCCTTGAGCCGAGAAATGAAATGAGATGTTAGCAATGTTATTAAAATGTCAATATTATTCTGCTTATAATATGAGTGCTTGAGACAAATCTGTTTACAAACACTATAGTATCAAAATGTTGAGTCATTGTAACTCTCATCCTTGCCTATGCTGTTCTACAGAGGTTATTTTCACAAAATAATCAGCTCAAACCTTGACTACATTGCCGGCCAAATAGAATTAAAACAGAAGGCATCTGAAATATAAGCAAGTATTTCGAACAACAAGGTCAGTCAATGGTGGTGCCAAATTTAAACACCTTGTGATCATGACTGCTTCCACACAACTCACTCAATATCTAAAACGATTGACACTATTTATGCACACACACAGACATTATACTAATGATATGCACATATTAATATGGTATAATTTTTTTTGTCCTTAAATTGCAGGGTAATTCCAAAAAGAATTTCATTACAAACTGATTAAAGTATGGAAATGTTATCTTATGATACAGGAGATTAAATAAGAAAATACCATGTTAATAAATTTGGCAAGCACCTACTTGGTTAATTAAAGTGCTGAGTAAAGCACATGATTACTACTCTTATGGAATCAGGTTCTGTACTAGTTCTCTGAGAATCTCGAAATAAAAATATGTTACATTTGTGGTCCAGAAAAATCTACAATTTAATAATAATGAAATGAACTGAATAATAAGTGGTTTCATTTTCTCTTTCCGCTCTCTTTGGTAGAGCAAAAGATGAATAAGCAAAACAAAATATTTTAAGAGTTTGCAGTTTATTTAGTTCAAATATAATTTATATGAACCTAAGCAAAAGAGTCATACCAAAGCAATATCCAATTCATCTCATTTAATTCCATTTGGTACACATTTGTATTGCATCATATCTCCTAACTTCATATTGGAAACAAAACAAAATGAACATATTTTTCCTTGTTGAGGTGGTGATGGTATTTGTGTCGTAGGATAGTGCTGGAAAGGCAGGAAGTTCTAAGAAAGGACAATGGTCTACCATCATTAAGGTCTCTACTCAGGAAATGATATGGTGAATCAAATTTCAAATCATCTTTGTAGGAGATGTAGAAGATTGGATAATCCAGGAGGTTCTGAATCCTAAAATTAAACCAACAAGTTAAGCAGCTAAATCACAGTAATCTGTTCCAAATGCAAGTTTCAGAAGAATACTGTGTAGAGGCAAAATTAGAAGCACCCAATGTAGAAGGGGAAACACAGTCAATTTTTATATTCTTTACCAGAAAAAGTTACAGGACTGCAGGGTTAGTAGAGTAGAAAATCTCATTCAAAATCATGGTCAGATCAAGACAGTTTAGCAAAATACAAGTCTCAGATTTTTATTTTAGAAAGAGACTTATCATGTCCAAATATTTGATATTTTATAAATGACACTTGCTTTGTATTTATGTAGAAATAAATACATGGAAAATAGTATTTCTGATATAGTTAACTAAGTTAATATTTAAGTTAACACAACATTTAAGTTCGTATAAAAGTTAAGTTAAACTTAACATTCAAGTTAACTTAATCTAACATTAAATTAATATAAAGAGAAAGTAACTTCATTTTTCTTAAATAAAATTTGATTCATAAAATTTAGCTCTTAATTTGAAAAAGTTACTGATTTTAAGTCAACTTCCCCTTCTGGAAGTGTCTAAAGATAAATTGTACAGAAGATGATATTGCTTTGAACATTTTAATGTATTCAAAATCATAACAAACAGGATCTCATTTCTGATAATACATACTAGGTTATTCAGATTAATCATCTCTCTGAAAATAACTCAGAATTTTTGAGAACATCAAAAATTTGAAAAAATTATAATGAACTCGGCCAGATTAAAAAAAGATAAAAAATTATATCTTAATGGAGTTAGATTTCTGCCAGAAATGCAAATGACCAATTGATAGATTCTACCACATAAGAAGATAAAATA